>DVQE01000011.1:0-85120 GCA_018239585.1 Pyrrhopyge papius papius | reverse complement strand
CTGGCCCGGTTATCATACCCCGGCACCCCGTTGGTTTTGACCTCACAAAAAAGGTACTTGGAATCAATCGAAGTCCGTATTTCAATATTGCGTTCTTTTGCCTGTGCCATGGCAGCCCCTGTCAACATAAGTAATGAGAGTAAAACCCGGTGTCTGAATGTCATATAATTACACTTTCTTAATCTCTGCATTTTTTGCCACCTCCGCTATTTTTTCCATTGCCGTATCAGCTGCTTTTGCCGCCTCTGCTGTGCTTTCCAGAACCCAATCTGTGGCTTTATGCATTGCCATTTCCGCCGCTTTTGCTCTCTCGGCGGCTTTCGCCATATTTGCTGCGTTTTCTATCTCTGCGGCCTTTGTTGCAGCCGCCCCGGCGGCCGCGGCGGCCACGACAGTTTCGGTTGCTTTTTCCGCTGCCGCTAACGCTACCGCCTCATCGATATCCCCTGCTTTACCTTTAACCAGCACCGGGGTAAATGACTCTCTGTCCGGTACCGTTCTTTCCTTTCCGAGGATATTCACCCGTGCACAGGAGTGCTCCTTATCCAGTTTATTGGCCAGCGCACAGGCATAGGGCTCACCGCCAATTTTAGACTTCCCCGCCGCCTGATCTCTTTGCTTATTTGATATCGAAATATCTGCATTAAACCAGGCTTTTAGAGTAATACCGTCATGACACAGGACGGCATCAACACCCTCACCGTGATTATCGATTTCGATTTTCCCTCTCGTCTCGATTTTAAAGCCGGCATCCAGCGAGGTCACGACGCGCAATACCTTGGTATCCAGATGTGCGCTGACCTCCCCGCGGAACCCGACACCGATGGCGGCATCATCACATTCAAATTTTACCGGACCGAATTCCTCCCGGGATACCCCGACCAAAAAGGAGACATCGGTAAATAAAACAATGTCAGCCTTTATCCCGCCGCTTAACGCCACCTTATTGTTTTTATTTTTTTTATAAAATGCGTCACGGTCATCCAGTGTGGCCCGTATTTTCTCCACAAAGGTTTTAACGGCAGGTCCGGCAAAGGATGCGATGATTTGCAGCACATCAATTTTCAGTTCAATACCAAAAAACGGATCCCCTTTTATCCCCATCACCATTTTGGGGTTGGCCGGCGTCTCCTTGTCTTCATAATAAACCGTGATACCGATATCAATCGGTTTCATTGTTAATGAAAAAATCGGAAACTCTTTTTTTTCACTCTTTTTGGCCTCGGGTGAAACGTTAATCACATTCTCTTTAAAAACTGAAATGACCTTATCCAGTTTTGCCAGATTTTTGACATTATCCAGTAATGTTGTTTCTGACTTTTCACTCTTGTAAGGTGAGAACGTTGACTTCCTTCCCGCAATTTCACAAAAAAACTCCATGTCTGCTGTCGTTGTTGCGGTCTTAAAAAAAGGTACGGTATCAGATGTCCATCCAGAGTGAAGATGATTCATATTCTTCGGTAATGTCTGCTTATTTTGTTTTGCTTTTTCTTTTTTCCTGTTGCGCTGCTCATTTTTCCTGTCTTTATCTTCCCGGGTCCCGGTTTCCAAATCATAGGTAAAATTAACTGAAAATCCGATTTTCACAGCCGGTCTGACGATAATCGTCTTCGTTAAAACGGAACGGTCACACCGGGTCTTTTTTATATAAAATGTGGTTGATTTGAATATGTCTGCCGGTGTAAACCGGCTGAGTATCACGTCCCACATATACTCCGGTGTAAATTCAAAGGGTTCGGTGTATAAAGGCAGGCTAACACGGTTACCGGCTTTCAGGCTGTCATTATCGGCGACTTTAATAACAAGCTCTTTCTGATAATGTCCGTCCGCACTGGTAATCAATGCGTTATGGCCATCTGACGCGTGTAACGCCAGAATCTTGATATCCAGATCCAGTATTTCGCTTTCCGCCCGCATCAGCGTCGGTAAGAGCAAATAATGGTCACGCGGCCAGTAAACGATATTGTCCCGGATGTATTTATCCCGGGGTAACAACGTTAATTTATCGATAATCAGTTCGTGGTAACACGGTTCCGGTAAATTACAGGACTGACACGACGATAATGCGTCATGAATGATAGTTCTTATATTAGGTATAATTTCCATGTTTAACCTTTACAGAGTACTGGGATTTTACCGAACTCTTTCAGCATCAGAGTGTTGACTTTATAATATCCTGACTGACCGGGTTGTGTCAGAATGCTGATCCATTCCTCCGGAACAGCATCAAAACCGGCTATTTTTCTATGTGCGAAAAGGTAGGCGATATAACCTATTGAATTAATATCCCGGATATCATTCGCTATTAAAAACGCAACGAGACTATTTGCAGTCGCTTCTGATTTATCGTAAATAGCCGAAGGAATAAATTTTCGCTCACTGACGAAGTCAAATTTATTATTCTCTATCACCTGATAAAGATTATCCGCAATCGTATATTCCGTCCTGATCAGGCCATTCAGATACATAACATCACGGGAAAGAAAAACAGCAATTTTTTCCGCGAGTTTATTGCTGAAAGTCCGGCCGACAGCATCATACTGCTGCTGACTGAACTTCATAAACATACCACGCAGCGTTGCCTGTTCCGGATATCCCTTCCGCTGTGCCTCAAACCGGTCCGATTTTTTGTTTCCCCACAGGTTTGTTTCCAGTTTGGTTACCGGCCCGAGAAACGTATGCAGCCGCCAGTCATCAAACGTGGCTAAAATTTCCCAGACATTTCTCGGATCATAAAAACGCCAGAAGACCGGTTTTTCCTGACCGGGAATGATCACCATGGTGAATTTCCGCAGATGGTGCCGTAATTCCCGCATCGTCACTGTGGTATAAACAACCATTCCCCAAGGCGTATTACGTGTATCCAGCCATTTTCTGACATCCTCTGTCACTTCAACCAGATACGGGGCTAATTCCGCCATATCCGGTTGCAGAGGCTCACTGTACAGGCAGCACGCCGGCGGACTGTATTCATCCAGCAATGAAAAAATATCCGGCTCTGACGCCGCATCAATGATTGCATAACCGGTTTCCGGTTTAGCCATTGTCTGTTTCCTCCGGCGTCTCCTCCAGCGGGCAGTGCGCCACAAACGCAGACCCGCTGGCCGCTGCGGCTTTCAGCACGGCAGGATTGGTGGCCTGCAACAGCTCTCCGGGACTGCCCCCTGAGTTCAGATTAATCAACGGCCCTTTGATATCGACACCACCGCTGTGGATCACCACAAAACTGCCGCCGACCTTCAGGGTGATTTTTCCCTGACTCTGCAGTGTGATATCACCATTGGCATCGGTGCTGACCGCGCCCTGTATACGCGCCACATGATCCCCGGCCACAATCCGGTGGCGGTCTCCGTCGACCTGCTCCTGATAATTACCGGTCGTTTTATGCGCCTGATTTCCTTCAACCGTCACTGTCCGGTTTCCGGCGACAACCAGCTCATCGTTATGTCCGATGCTGGCAGTTCTGTCGTAATGGATCCGCTCTCCGCGTGAATTCAGGACATTGATGGCCAGATTTTTCTGGGCATGAATATACACCTCTTCCTGCCCGGCCAAATCCTCAAACCGTAATTCATTAAATCCGTCCCCTTTATGGGTTTTCGTGCGGAAAATAGTCCGGGTTTTCTCCTTCGGCAGGTTCAGCGGCGGGCGGTTGCGCCCGTTATAGGTGCAGCCGGTGATGACCGGGCGATCGATGTCCCCGCTGAGATACGAAACAATCACTTCCTGCCCGATACGGGGGATCGACATAAACCCGAAACCATCCCCGTTCCAGCCATGGGCAACCCGCACCCAGCAGGAGGCGCTGTGATCCGGTTTGCCCCGGCGATCCCAGTGAAAATAGACTTTCACCGCGCCCTGATCGTTGGTGTAGATTTCTTCCCCCTCCGGGCCGACCACCGTTGCCAGCTCGTCACCGTCCGCCTGCGGACGGAAACGGTATGGCGGGCGCCATTCGCGGGTACCGGGAATGAACTGCACGGTATTACTGAATGTTGTGCCCTCGCCGCCGCCGTTATCCGCCAGCGGCTGGCGGCCGCGATGAGTCACGGTGACCACCTGCCATGACTGATTCATGGCCCCTGACGGGTGATTTTTCAGGGTAAAAATTTTCCCCGGCATCAGCGCAAAACAGTTAGTGCCTGCAGTGCCGATCTGACGCGCGTTCTGGGATTGTTCATAGCGCAGCATCGTAAAGTAGCCGCCCTGCTCATCCTGCTGAAAACGGCCGTAACTCTCGAACGTTCCGTGCTGCCGGTGTATATCCCCGGACAGTTGATGCTCAAGAGGGTAAGACGGATTCTGCGGGTTATAATCTTTGTGAGTCTGAATATCACTGCACAGCTGTTCGGCATAGCGCCAGGAGAACGCCGTGCTGTCACGGGTGTCCGTATCCGCCTGCGGGTTATAGGTCAGATGAATACCGGCCGTCATGCCGAGATGACTGTCGCTGTAAAACAGTTTCGGACCTTCCTCGAACCAGAAGTTAATTCCCTCTTCTGCCGCCAGACGGCACCAGAAATCATAAGCGGATTCCCGCTTCTGGGTGATGTAATCGCGCTTCCCGTGCAGTGCGCCGTCATAAAATTTCAGATCATTTTTGACGTGGGCTTCATCCAGCAGGGTGGCGAGGACTTCCGGTACCGATTGTTTCTGAAAGATACGGCTGTCCTGGTTGAGCGTCATGATCCACATTTCCGGACGGATCAGAAAGTGATACCAGGTTTTGTTACCGTCAGTATTGCCCTGTTCAGCGGAGGCCAGCAGTCCCTGCACGGTACGCACTTTGACACCGTTGCGGGTGACGGTCAGTGACGCGGCGGAGCCGAGATGATCCTCAAAGGTGATCGACGGCAGCAGGCTGACTGCGCTGATGGTCAGCGAAAACAGCGAAGACAGGGATTCACTGAGTGAAAACTCGGTGACCAAAAAGGTCTGTTCCGGTAAGCGGCCGATTTTACAGGTAAATACCAGCCCGGAAGGCGAATCGCCGGAAAGCAGCGATAACGCCGTCTGCGCCGGTTGTTGAACAAGGGAGTCTTTCAGTACGGCAATATCTGCCGCCTTCTTTTTGGGATCTTCAGCAAGCATGCCGGCTCCGGTACGGGTCTGACGGATGAATGCCCGGCATGCCGGTGTTCTCCGTAATAAAGCAAAAACACCACAAACCCCGGACGGGATTTGTGGTGTCAATCAGTACATTACGCTTCGATTGGCGCACGCCAGTCATCAGCACCGGAGGTGCCTGCAACGGTGTGATCCCAGCTGACTTTACGGTAGGACAGTGAGACTTCAATCAGCTGCGTGTAATCCGATTTGGACGGATCCTGGCAGTGAGGCATTTTGCAGTCGATATTGACGATAGTGGCATCTTCCAGTGACGTGGTGAAGAAGTGCTCCTGTTTACCTTCAACAGACGTGCGGTACCATTTCAGTTCGACATTCGGCAGCATTTCACCGGCCGCCAGGGCGTTGTACAGCAGCGGAACCGCTTTGTTCATTGCCACAGTAAATTTGAACGGACGGTGTGCACGCTGACCGGACGGCTGACCGGACTGCGGATCTGTCGGAACGGTGACGATATGGTCAAACTGCTGTACCAGCATCTCATCTTCGTGACCCTGTACATAGATGTTGCCGACAGACTCAGCGGTAAAGGCACCGGCAGTGATGTTGCCCTGGGTTTTGCCTTCGATGGAGATATAGCACGGAGTTGGCATGGTAAATTCCTTATAATATAAAATGATAACAATGAGTTATCTGACAATATGTTGCCATCAGCCAATGCGCATGGTGGTAAGCCGCGAAATAATAAATTTCACTTACCGGCCTGTAAAGACCAGAAAGACGTTTGTATCTCACAGGATCCGTCACTTAAGTTAAAATCGTTGCAAAAACAGGATATATGACTACAGGAAATAGCTGATTAAGAGTGAATAGGTGCAATAGTTCAGATCACAAAAGAAACAAATAACTACGTTTTTTAACATAACTATCTAACGTATTGTAAAAAATAAGAAAAAAGTCATTTTTTTTCAGATCACAGAAATAAAATATGTAACAAAATACAAAGCATCAATAACAATATGAATAATAACAATAAAAATGAAATTTCAGGGAAATATTACAAAAATACCGTATTTTTCACTCTGTCCGATGCGACATAACCGGCCGAAAACACTATATTCTGCTGTTTTATTTTTATTTTTTCCTTTTTAAAAAAAATAATACAAGTATTTCAATATATTAAAAAGACAGGAAATCGCCCGCCACTGCAGCCAAACTGTACATCTGTGCTTCAGCCGGGATCTGCGCCCCGGGTAAAGGTGTATCGCCGGACATTAACGCTGTTGGTGCGGAGGCGCTATGTGTCATCATGCCGGCGGATATCGTAATGTCATAAGCATGCCCTTTTTTTCCAGTTCAGTGATAACCCGTACATCCGCAATCAGTTTCGTTTTATCGGAATTAAACAGCACAATCCTGCCATACGATGTCACCAAATCCGTTGTTTTTTCCAGCCAGTCCCCGGGACGGTATTTGCATACACAAAATCCGTAGCTTTCGAGAAATGAGCACTGTGACTCAATATTCAGTGTATTCAGGACACCGGATTGCGGTGAGCTGAGAAAGTATTCTGCCGCATATTTTTTCAGAACAGGGGGGGTTTGTATCTTATTCTCAAATTCACGGGGGGCTATCCGGGCCAGCAGACTCAGGTCAATCAGAGAGTGCGAATTACATTCTTCCGCAAGCTGCGGACCTAATCCGCCATGCATCCTGGCACCGGATTCAACCAAAACCGGTCCGCCGTCAGACATAATCACTTCATTATGTGATGCGCCGTTGCGAATACCGAGGGAATCCAGTACCTCTTTAACGTAGCTGATTAATACCGGATGTTCATCAACCGGCTCAGTCACCATTTGATGATAAACAGGAACACCATTAATCTCCTGCTTAACATACCTGAATATATTCACAATAAAATGGTTTCCGTCACAGCTGACTGCATCAGCCACATATTCAGTGCCATGAATTTTCTGCTCAACAAGAACAACGGTGTTGTTATTGCTGGCATAGTCAGTTGTGTTTATCAGAGAATGGAATGCATGTGTAATTTCAGCGGTATTCTTACAGAACAAAACACTGTCAGTGCCAAAGGAGTTAACCGGCTTGATCACATATTCATCAAACGGGTTTTCCTTGCACCAGTGTAATATATGCGCCAAATCACCGGACTGATAATGAGGAATGCAGCGAATACCATCCAGCATAAGCTGTTGCTGCATAAGATATTTATCCCGTCTGGCAGTACTGCGCGCAGGCACATTAGGGCGTAATCCCCAGTGATAACAAAGTTTATCAAAGATAAGCACACCCGGCTCTGAACCACAGACAATGAAATCAGGCGCACGGCCAATGACAGACTCAATATCCTGTACCGTCCTGCCAAGAGAGTGGTAACTGAAAACAGCGGAGTAATCCTCCTGACGAAAGGTAGCCATTACCGCTGAAGGCAGTGCCTGATTCGTAATAAGAGCAACAACATCATAGCCAAAAAGCATTCTTATTCTGTTTGCAAAAACAGCACCGCTGGAGAAAGGATCAACAATCAGTACATATTTATTTTCCATCATTTTTCTCCGTTCCGGCTCAGAGAATATCGATAACGGTATCACTCTCAGGAAAAGAGCAGCAGGCAAGATGTATGTGTTGTTCTTTCTCTTTTACCGATAAACAGAAATCCGGTTCACTGCGGATATGTCCGTTTTTCAGTCTGAATTTACAACTCCCGCAAATACCTGATCGGCACTTATTTCTGATGAAAATATTGTGCAGTAATAAATTATCCAGAATGGTTTTATTTGTATCTACGCTTATTTTTTGATTTCTGTTTAATACCTGAAGGGTAATACCCTGCGAATCATATGAGTCCATCATTATTTTTCCGTTTTCTGTGCTGAAGTGAATGTCATTTTAACGTCGCCGTATATATTCAGAGACCAATTCTTGAGATAATCAGTTCTGCTGAATCAAGATAAATGTTTATTTCATTACTGTTTTCAGTTTCAGAAATGATATCGCCGGCACAGGGCATTTTCGTCAGCTTAAAGATTGCATCCCAGGCTCCGAGTTCATTATCGGCAAAAAAATGCGCTGTTTTCAGCATGGTATTTCTCAGGTACCGGCGTTCACTTAAACTGAGATCGCGTACAATGTCATACGCAACATAACTGAAAACACTTGAGTGGCTCCATTCATCCTCAGCATGAATCCGGGTAACGTCATGGCATATTTTCTGAATACCATTATCCTCAGCCATAACTTTCAGGTAATCCGTTATCAGCGTCTCACTGGCACACGCAATGGCAAAACGGGTTAAACGCCTTTGCCATTCTGCACCGCAATCGGCCAGAATGTTGTCCTTCCATTTTATAAGGTTAAAGTCAGTATAGTTGAGTGGCTCAAGCTTACGCTGATCACAGATGTAATTACACGCTATTACTGACATCCTTGTATGAAGCGCTTCATCCAGCAATGTTTCTGACATCACATCCTGCAACCCCGCTCTGTTGGGGGAATTAACCGGCGGATATTTTATGATGTCCTCACAGGCCGGCGTCACAATGTCGCATTCGATACAGATAGTCTTAAGATTGTACATAACCCATGCATAAGAGAGGCAGGTATTTTTAATTTCATCCGATGCTTCCCGCCAGGCATCATGTTGCCTGAAAGGCAGCAATGATTCACTGAAATCCTGTTTGGCTGAATCAAATTCAGACTCAGGATATTCCGGCTGCACATTATTAACGGCAGCCCGGTTTTTCCATAACGCCGATAATTTTTTCAGCATAAAAGCGACATTTTCACTATCCGGTATGACAATACCTGCTTCCATTCACCACCCTCCATTATCTGATGTCAGTTTTTATTCTTTCCTTACACGGATCAGGCTCATGAAAACAGCGCCCGCCAAAGCAAATACAGACGAAATCATCAGTGTTTCCTCCCAGCGACCCGCATCCAGCAAATCGCCGTACAAAATGGCAGATAATGCGCTTCCCATATAAAACGAAAGCTGCCTTATACTGGTTGATAACAATGTTTTTCTCTCTGCGAATCCGGTAATCGCTAATGTATCCAAAAGAGGCATCAGACAATAATTGAGAAAAAGCCGGATAAAATAAAGAGAGATAAACAGCACCACTGAAATAGGTAATGACTGTAAGTACAGGCAGATAAACGTCATGATACCAATAATGATTATTGCTATCTTTAAAGAGAATCGTTTTACAATGAGGGGGGCAAATACAGCACCAATAATACTGACTATTTTATCGGCCCCCATAATAAGTGATATTTCACTGATATTCATCGTATAGGCAAGATGGAATACAATATTTATAAACCTGAAAACCAGTGTAATTGAGGCACCAAGAAGCAAAGCAGCAATAAAAAGAGTAATGAAATTCAGCCATTCAGTACTCTTTATACCTGAAAAATGCCGGTTATCTTTCTCTGGTTCTGAAATCCCCTGAACAGATTTAACACGAAAGCCGATCATCAGCAGAGATGAAATAAATGATGCTGTCAGGATCCACTGATAATGACGTAATGCTGCTGTCTCCGAAAAATGGGTGACAATACTCACCACGACGGAGCCGGTCATCGCGGCCCCCAAATAGGAAACAAAAAACCAGCTGAATAATGTTGTCCTGCTTTTCGGATCAATATGTGAACCCATAAGGGAATTACCCAGAGATAATAGTGCAATCATACCGGAAAGGATCAGCCCGAGAGTGACGGCGCTCGCCCACACCGAAGACAATACCGGCAGCAGCATAAAAGGCAGTGAATAAAGACAGGCGGCGATCAGAAGCAGTTTTTTCTGCGCGATTTTTCTGCTCAGATAAATCAGGGGAACCACGGCTGCTGCCATCATCGACATTGCCACCGCATAAATAAATCCCGTTGCAGTTTTATCGATACCACGCGCTTCGAGGTAAAAATTATACACCGCGTCAAACATGCCGTTACTCAGTCCCATCAGGAAGGTGGCTATCAGAAAATAACGGGCGGTAATACTGAATTTTTTAATATCTTCAAACATATTTCGTCCCCGCTTCGGCAACCTGCAATCCCCTTCCCGTGAAGTCTTCAAACACCCGTTCACCGCCGGGCCAGGCGCCATAGCCGGAAGCGGTATTAAAATGCCCGGCACCGGGGACAAAATGTGTTTCACATCCCCATTGTGATGCCAGTATCTGCGCACGGGCTTCACTGAGGTGTTCATCATTATTGCTGTATATCAGCATCGCACGGTATTTCAGTAAACCGGACGGTAACGGGCTCTGCTGCCGGATCGGTGTTATCGCGGTTTCCGCATCAACATCCGCCGGTGCCACTAAAATCAGGGCGTTAACCCTGCTGCAGGAATACTGTGCAGCCCACTGGGCGGCGGTTACCGCTCCGCAACTGTGACCCAGCAGAACAATATCCCCTGCTGTGTGCGCAATTGCCTGATTCAGGCTGTCGATCCAGATTTCCCGTGACGGGTTATTCCAGTCCCCCTGCTGTACACGAAAAACATTGCGGTATTTTCTTTCCATAAAGGACTGCCAGTGTGCAGGCCCTGAATTCGTATAACCCGGAACGATGAGATAAGTCGTTTTCATTGATACCTGCTTCACTGACGTTGCTGAGGATGAATACTGATCCCGAATTTTCCGGACAGTAGTTGTAAAAATTCTTCGTGATCCGTAATATCCGCAGAACAGGAAGACAAACCATTCACTTCGGTAAAAACAGTATCCCGGATACTGATTCTGCCGTTTTCTGTCGGCAGACTGGCAACTTTATGTGTATTAAGCAGGCTTTCAGGAGAATGGAGCGTATAAAAATACGCCATGCTGATATCCGGCGGAAACGTTTCTGTATCATGGAAAGCGTAAATATCCTCCCAGTCAGCATTGGGCCTGCTGTTTTCTCTGACAGACACGACCCAGCCATATGCAGGATGACGGCTTACTTTTGATGATAAAAAAGCATGCTCGTGAACATAACCATCCACCATACGCAGAGGTGCCCGCGGCCCTCTGGCACCGAAACCAACATCAAAAATCCACTCTTCCCCTGCAACCGAAATAATAAATAACTGATGTGTTGCCGGTGTCAGCAACGGGGTCAGCACTCTGGCCAACCGCGTACGGTACACAAAGCCGGTATAACTGAAAAAAGGTGCAAGTAATGCCGCAAACTCAAAGCAAATACCGCCGCGTTTATTAAATATTATATTATCTGCAATTATTTGGCTGAAAGATCCGGATGCCGCATTTTCATTCATACTGAAATTTTCAAACGGAACCGAATAAAAATGAGCATGATGAAACCGAAAAAGAGAATAGTTATCAGCTTTAATATTTTCGTTTATATTTAAACGTGTTAAATAAGATGAAATATCCTTCACGCCGCGCTCCTGCAATCAACCCGCCTGCCGGTTGAGTTGATATGATGATTTTGCCTTTGTTCTTAAATAGTAAACACAAGATGCTATAAAACAAGATAAACTGAAAATTAAAATCATCAGAAAAATAATTTCACCTCTCTAATTAAATATAAAACACAGAAAAATTAACAGGATGGTATGAGTGATTTTTTTATTTAATTTTATATTAAAAAATAAAAAAGAATCTTTACGGAAATTATTTCCACCCAACCATTCACGCAGAAAATACAATAATTCGCCGGGTAAGGTGCGAAAATGAAGCCGGATCGGATACAATGCTACGATACACACCACTGACACCGGCGTAACCCCGGAGGGATTTATGGAAAATATAGTACCGGATAAATACTACGATATCGCTGATGAGTACGCGCTGGAATCGGAAGATCCGGTTGAAGAACAGGAATATGACGGACTGGCACACTATTTTCAGTTACTGATCACCTGTCTGACGAACAATGAAGAGATCAGTGAGGAAGCCCAGAAAAAGATGGCGGCTGAAGCCGGTATCGATAAACAGCGTATCGATGATATTGCTGAATTTCTCAACCGCTGGGGTAATGATTAAGTCACTATCAGCGCCGGATACAAAAAAACCGGGATAACCGCATTCCTGTTATCCCGGCCGGATGTTACTGGCCGTTAAAAACGGTATTTCAGGCCTAACATACCCTGCGTATCCGAGTAGTGATCACTGCCGGCCTGCTGTGCCACGTTAAACCAGATGTCCGCATTGCGGGTCAGTTGTCCTTCAACCCCCACTTTAATTTCACCGATATTACGGGTACCTGACTGGCTGACGTGAGCACTGTCCATGGAAACACCCGCCATCTTACTGTTATTCAGCCAGTTAATTTCAGCAAACGGCTGGAAGTGACGATCATTGTCGTTATCCTGCAATGCCCGTCCCAGTCCATATACCCTTACCCCGAGACGGGTCTGAATATTTCCTTCACCGGTCGCCGATACGCGGGTACCGCCCCGCTCTGTGTGGGTATCCATTTTCACACCCATATAGGTTACCTGCGCTTTCGGCTGGATATACCAGCGATTAATACTGCCTTCACTGCCCTGTGTTTCATTGATCAGGACGCTGTACCCGGCTTCGGCAGAAAGTGTGATACCGTCAGAGTTATATTTTTCTTCTGCCAATCCCCGTCTTTCAACCCGGTTTTTAAACCAGTTATATTGTACCCAACTGTCAACATACAGGCCGGTTTTATCCGCCTCATTAGCATAGTAAGTACCGTATATCCCGACACTGTATCCGTCAGCATGTGAGGTTGATTCCGTGCTTTTTACACTGTTTGCGGTTTTACCGCTGATACGGCCATATCCCGCCATCAGTCCGATATGGTAACGGTTAAGATCATTATCAGACCACTGTGCGATATCGCCGCCCAATTGTGCCACATACCGGTTTGTCCCGGTTCTTAACTGGCCGTTGCCGCTTTTCACCACTGAGTGCCCGGCCACATTCCGCAGCCACAGACTGGTGACTTTACGCTCACCGGTCAGCACATCGGTATATTGGGTTTCACCGAGGCGATCATGCAGGCGCACATTAAACAAGGTATTCGCCATTTGCAGGTTACTGATATATCCCCCGGCTTCCGGGCGGATAGCCGGATTGACCGGCGGCTTTATAATGGGTTTTTCCGGTTCAGGATCGGGATCAGGCTTTGGTTTCGGTTCCGGCCCGGGTTTTGGTTCTGGTTCTGGTTCTGGTTCTGGTTCCGGCTCAGGATCCGGTTTTGACGGGGTATATTCTGATGTCAGATACCAGTTTTTTTCATTACCGTTTTTACCGCGTCCCAGAGAATAATCATATGCTCCCGCAACAATCGGCCCGCTCTGAGTGAATATACCGTCAGAAATACCGTCAACCGTGATAACTTCAATACCGTTGAGTATGGTCAGTCCGCCCTGCCCGCCGATATTCACAAAACTGACCGTCGTGGTGCCGGCAGAATTACCTTTTATCCGCAGTTTATCCGTCAGTGAATTATCGTCATTCAATACGGTATTGAGGATTACGTGCCCGCCGTTACCGGTATAGTCACCAGCCACGGTCAGTGTTTTCGGTACAAAGGCGTCCGGATCGGTCAGATCGTCCGGAGAGTTATAACGGAGTGTCGCACCGGTCAGTGCCAGGTTTGACAGCACAGAATCGGCGGTCATATTCCAGAGACTGTTTGTACCGGCAATATCCAGATTAATGGTACCGTTTGTGGTCGTATTCGGTGCGCCCGCCGCGTTATATTCCAGTGAATTGGTACTGCCGGTAAACCGGCTGTTATCCGCCATCTGCAGGTCAACACTCCCTTTTGTCTCCGCTTTTATATCACCGTCAACGGTGAATACACTGCGGATGCTGTCACCGGACAGGCGATCAAAAGAGGATATCTGTGAATCAGCCCCTTTGGCATACAGGGCAAACTTCCGGCCGTCACTGGTCACATTAATGGTGGTATCACCGCCGAGATACACCTGACTGCCGGCAGTGACCGTTACACCACCGGCCTTTTTCGATCCGGCTTCCGCATAAATACCGTGTGCCGTTGTGCCTTCGGCGCGGATATCCGTTGAACCCAGTTCGATAATGCCGCCTTTGTTGGCATAAACCGCATGGGCTGAGCCCCCGTTTGCCACAATGGTGCTGTTGTCACCGATCACCACACGGGCATCCCCGGTTGCCGCAGAGTTGGTGTTCCCGGCATAAACGGCATAACCGGTGCCGAATTCACGCCCGAATATTTCCAGATTGCTGCCGGCTTCGTGAGAAATAATGACCGCATTTTTTCCGAGTGTGATCAGGTTTTCGCTTGTGCCGGTGGTTGATGAATTAGCACGCACCCCCATCCCGAATGCATCAATATAGGCATCGTCACCCACGGTAATCACTGTGCCGTTACTTTCCTTACCGGCGTTCAGACCATCTGCGGAAGAACCGGTGGTTTTAATGGTCAATTTATCAATATTGATTTTACTGGCACCGTTTTTTGTCACAATACCGTCAGCTTTGGCGCCGCTGGTTGCAATATTCAGTTCATTAAAATTATAGGTGCTGCTGTTCCCGTAAACCGCCCAGCCCTGCAGCGGTGACACAGAGGCGTCCGGTGTCGTGTTGATGGTCACACTCGCGTAATCAGATAATGCCGTTCCGCCGTGCTCACCGGCACTGTAATAATAGATGGTTGAGGTGCAGGTCAGGTGTTTTTTTCCGTCACCGTCTGTCACCGATGTACAGGGATCCGCCATACCGGGAAATGAATATAATCCCGTTCCCAGTATAACCGATATCGGTAATGCAAATTTTTTTACAGATTTATATTTTTTCATAAGGGAAAACCTCCCGGCGTAAAAATAAAAGCAGGATACAAATGCAGAAATTAATTAAAGGCATACCCGCTGTCTTTATTAAAATAAAAAAGTCAGCGTAGTAATATTATTATCAGTAATAACTAAGGTTATAATTATGAGTAACACTACGTGTATTTATATATTATTACAACCACGATGATAGATAAGATAACCTTATGATTTCCGTGTTAATAAATTGTTTTCATTATTTTTACCTGATATTTCAATGAATTAATATGAAAAATGTAAGCAGATATTACTTGGTAACAAAAAACCCGGAATGTTTGTTCTTTATTTATCTACAATTGGATTAACAATAGAATAAAATATCAAAATATTGCGTTTTACATAAAATTTAATGCATTGAAATTAAAACAAACACTATTTTGTTACAAACGTTATTTTTTATAACATATTGATACCAAAAACTTAACTCGCATTCAATGTCACTGTAATGACACTCCTGAGAAGATAAAAACAACATAACCACCTGTAAAGTAAGAAGTAGTAAGATATTGTTTTATTGTCATAACAGCGAATCCGACTGAAAACACGCTTTACCGCAGATAAAATAATGCCCTTTTTTACCTCTTCTTGCTTAATAAGTCTTACCTGACGATACACAGAAAAGATCGAATAAAAAATTTCAACAAAAAAATCATGTAAAACATGAGATATTCTTTATATTTTGCGCTGCATCAAATAAAAGTGATTAAATTACGCATCCATTTTGTAAATTTATAAAAATAATAAAACATACCAATATTATATTTGCATCAAAAAATAACATGTGTTATTTAATTTTAATCATCAGATACAAACTTCCTTTTTTTTAAAAAAACACCAGACATGTTAATAAGACTAAAAAACACAACCGATAATTATTTGCCGGTAATAACAACCATTCCTGCTATGACAGATTTAATCTACGGAGATAAATGGTGCAGAAATATCAATGCATAGATTCAGATTTACTCAATAAAAATATCGGGGAGGTACTGTACAGATTTCGTAAGCTGAAAAAAATAAGCGGTGAGAAGTTAGGTTTTACACTTGAAATCAGTCAGCAGCAGGTCTCCCGCTATGAGCTGGGTAAAGGAAATCTGACGGTCAGTCTGCTGTTCAGGGTACTCACTGCACTGGATATTTCACTGATCGTTTTTCTCAACGAACTCAGAAAACAATATGATTCCGCTGATGTCGTTCACACCTTGCTGGATATAGATAATATATTGTTTTTAAATAAAAATTTAAATAAATCTGATTTTATATTGTAAAAATAATCCCGCCTTCCAGCCCCGGCTATGCCACTGTTACCGGGGCCATTATCCCTCTCAATAAATAGCCTGACGCTGTTATTTTTTAGGAAATACTTCCCTGAAAAATAAAAAGATACTGCTCCTCTGCGCAACAGATTGCACAGAACACATATACCTGCAATAAACACAGAGGAAAAATAATGAATCAGGATCTCAACACACAGGATATGTCTGTACCGGCAACCGGTATTGACCCGGTAGTGCAGGTCATGGGCGGCAACAGTGATATCGCTCTGGATTTGGTGGTGATTATTGATACCAGCGGCTCAATGTCAGATGAATCAGCCGATCTGAGTCGTGAAATAGACGCGGCGATAGAGAAAGCGGCTGCCCGCTGCCCGTCTCAGCTGCGGGCAACGTTCCTGGGTATTCAGGGCACCTGGACCGGCACAAAGTTTGATCAGACCGTGAGTGATTATCTGGTTGGCAAAGGTGCACATGAGGGGAATTTACAGGCCAGAAAGCCGTTTACGGAGGCCGATGGCCGTGACCATGCCGGGAATAAGGAGGATTTATGCCGTGCGGTTATTGATACCAGTAAATATTTTGACTGGCGTCCCGGTGCCCGCCGTGCCATTTTTGTGCTGGGTGATGAAGGGATGGAAGGCGGCGGCGGAACACTGACCAATGCTGCGGTCGCGAAAAACAGCGAGGCGATTGGTGTCGCGCAGCTTCACGGTGTCAAAGTGTATACCTATCAGGGAACCCCGGATGATCGTCCGGAAAATCTTGACCGCTTCCCGTCGATTGCGGAAAGAGACAAAGTGACAAAGGAGTATCAGCGGCTGGCAGAGCAGACCGGCGGGCGCTCATATATCTACACCACCGGTATCGCGAACTTCCTGCTGGTATTACAGGAAATTCTCTGTGACAGTCTGACGCCGCCGGTGATTCCGGATAACGGTCATTCACATGCAGACTGCCGCGACGTGTGCGAACAACTTTCTTCAATTATTTCCACTGTCAATAAGCTGGCGGATATTATCAATAAAGCCATTGATGCCTGTTGCGGCCCTGATGTTCATCATCACAAAGAGACTCCCGCCAGGTGCAGTTGCTCCGATAAAGTATAAATCGTAAATAATGAGTAAAAGCGCCCTGTTAACATCACGGCGCTTTTTTTATTTTTATCAGACAGATACCGGTTTTCGCCGGTGAGAAGACGGGAATGGCGGCAGCACCGCATTTTTCAGTGCCAGCGATGCCGGATGGCGCAGTTGTTCAATACATCCCTGCGGTGAGGTCTCCGCAATTTTCCCCTCGTCCATGACCACTACCCGCGCGGCAAACCGGCTGACCAGCCGCAAATCATGCGTGACAAACAGATAGGCGATTCCCTGCGTTTTCTGTAACTGCCCGAGCAGTGTCAGCAGCGATGCCTGCAGATGAATATCCAGGTTTGATACCGCTTCATCCAGAATGATCAGGCGCGGATCCGGGGCCAGCGCCCGCGCAATACAGATACGCTGCAACTGACCGCCGCTGATCTGTGACGGCAGTTTCCCGAGCACCGACAGCGGCAGCTCCACCATATCCAGCAGTTCCGCAGTCCGGGCTTTGCGCTGTTTTTCATCCAGTGAGGTCAGCAGCTTCAGCGGCTCGGCAATGATCTGTTCCAGGGTAAAACGCGGATCAACCGCACCGGGCGGATCCTGAAAAACCATCTGGATCTCCGAACGGAACTGCTGCCGCTGTGTTTTGTCCAGTTTACGCACCGGCATTCCGCGGTAAAAAACATCGCCTTTTTCCGGATATTCCAGCCCGCAGATCTGACGCGCCAGCGTGCTTTTTCCGCAGCCGCTGCGCCCGAGCAGCGCAACGGTTTCCCCCTCATTCAGGGTCAGGGAAATGTCATCAAGAATACAGCGCGGCTTTCCCGCTCCCATCAGTGAATGGCTTTGGTAGCTTTTGCTCAGGTGTTCAACAGAAATCAGTATCATGCGGAAAGCTCCAGACCATACAGTGAAAGGTGTGCAGAAATAAGATTGCGGGTCACCGGGGAGCGCGGCCGGGAAAAAATATCCTCCACCGGCCCGGCTTCAATAATGTTCCCGTCTGACAACACCGCCACCTGGTCGGCAAGACGCGCCACCACGCCCATATCATGGGTGATCAGCAGAAGTCCGGTCTGCCGGTCAGTCACAACATGCTCCAGCAAATCAAGGATTTTCATCTGCACCACCAGATCCAGATCAGTGGTCGGCTCATCGGCAAACAGAAACGGTGCATCACTGAGGATCGCAATCGCGATCATCATCCGCTGTAACATGCCGCCGCTCATCTCAAACGGATAAAGCGTCAGGATATGTTCACTGTCCCCCAGTTCCACTTCCGCCAGCACATCACGGATGCGTTTATCAATGTTATGCAGCGGTTGCCGGGTGGCTTTCAGGGTTTCGGTAATATGCTGATGCATGGTCCGCACCGGGTTAAATGCACTGCGCGGATTCTGCATAATCGATGCCACTTCCCTGCCGCGCAGGGCCTGTCCGGTGACCGGCTGCCCGTCCAGCAGAATAGTACCCTGTGTTTTCTGCACGCCCGGCGGCAGCACATCCAGCAGCGCAGAACAGGTCATGGATTTACCGGAGCCGCTCGCGCCGACCAGCGCCAGCACTTCGCCGCGCCGCAATGAAAATGACAGATCAGAAAGCAGGAAATGGGCATGGTTGTTATGCAGATACCCTGCCGACAGATTGCTGACCTCCAGTACAGAATGATTTAATGACATGTCCCGGCCCTCAGTGTCGGATCCAGACGATCACGCAGTGCATCCCCGAGGATGTTAAACGCCATCACACTGAAAAATAAAATCAAACCCGGCCAGAAAATCAGCATCGGTGATGTCCAGACAAACTGGCGGGCATCACTGATCATCACGCCCCACTCTGCGGTGGGAGCCGCCACGCCCAGCCCGAGGAATGACAGCCCGGAGACATGCAGCATCATATGACCGATATCCAGGGTCGCCAGCACGATCAGCTGGGAAATGGTGGCCGGAAACAGATGCCGGAGAAAGATCCGCACATTCCCGGCGCCGCTCAGACGTGCGGCCAGCAGAAATTCCCGGTGACGCAGCGAGAGGATGATCCCGCGGACAATCCGCGCATACCATGCCCAGTGTGACAGTGCGATCGCGATAATCACGTTTGTCAGCCCGGTACCGAGGATGCCGATTAAAAACAGTGCCAGCACCAGTGTCGGGAACGTCAGGAACACATCGGTAAACCGCATGATGATTTGATCCGTTCGCCCGCCGGTAAACCCGGCAATACCGCCGATCGCCAGCCCGAGCGTCATAATAATCACCAGCGTGATAGCGACAGTGCCGAGAGAAATCCGCGCCCCGGCAATCAGGCGGGAAAAAATATCACGCCCGAGATGATCGGTACCGAGCCAGTACTGACTGTCCGGTTCCTGAAGCCGGTTGGATAGCTCCACCAGATCCGGGTCATGCGGGGAGATCCACGGCCCGGCAATCATAGCCAGTACCAGCAGCGCCACCACAGCCAGCGCAAACCACAGCAGAAGATTGCGGCTGAGTGTCCGCCAGGCGGACGGGGCTTTCAGTATCATATCGCTCATTCGATACCCTCCGCAGAGAGACGGATGCGGGGATCCGCAATCGCATAAATAATGTCCACAATCAGGTTACAGAGGACAAAAATCACCACCATCAGCAGGGTAAAGCACTGAATCACCGGATAGTCCCGGTTCATAATGGCAGAGACCGCATAGCGCCCCACACCCGGCCAGCTGAAAATACTCTCGATAATCAGCGCGCCGCCGAGCAGTTCCCCGATATGCATGCCGATAGCCGTGATCACCGGCAGCCAGGCGTTACGCAGAATATGCGAACGCTCCACCGTCATTTCGGATAACCCGCGCAGCCGCGCATAACGGACATGGCGCTGCCCGGCGACCTCGAGCATGCTTGCCCGCAGTAATCGTGCATTAATTGCCAGTGACATCAGCGAGATAGCAATCACCGGCATGACCAGATGTTTTGCTTCCCCTTTGCCCATCGGCGGCAGCCAGCCGAGGTGAATGGAAAACAGCAGGATCAGCAGGAACCCCAGCCAGAAATTCGGCATGGAAACCCCGATAAACGCAATCACCCGCACCAGCTGATCCGGCCATTTTTCGCGGTAACGTGCTGCCAGCATCCCCATCGGCACAGACAGAATAATAGTCAGCGCCAGTGCCAGCCCCGCCAGTTGCAGTGTGGCGGGCAGAAAATAGAGCAGATCCGGCAGCACCGGTTTCTGTGTGGCATAAGAGATACCAAAATCCAGATGCAGCGCGTCAGACAGCCAGTGAAAGTACTGGGTCATGACCGGCTTATCGAGACCAAGAAGCTCGCGGGCGCTTTCCACGGCCTGCGGGGTCGGCGGAATTTTGGATAACCGCAGATAATCCAGCGCGGGATCAGACGGTCCCAGGCGCAGGATCAGGAAGATAAACAGCGAGGTGCCGAACAGCATCGGGATCAGCAACAGCACCCGCCGGAAAATAAATCGCATCATAATCGCAGACCTGTTACTTCGCAGCCGGTGTCAGCTGGTCAAACGGGATCTCATTCGACATTGCGCTGAACGGCACATCGCCGATTTCCGGTTTTGCCACCGCAATGGCGGTGATGTAAGTCAGCGGCAGATAAACCGCTTCTTCATGCAGACGGGTCAGGATGTCGTGATACAGTGCGCGGCGCTGTTTTTCATCCGTGGTGGTCAGCACCTGTGTGATTTTGGCATCGATCTCTGCTTTATCCGCCAGTCCCTGCTGTGCCTGGTAATCAGCATGGGACGGAATACGCATGGAACTGACAAACGCGTGCGGGTCAAACGGCGCACCCCAAGTGCCGTTGAAAATCATCCCGAAACGACCATCTTTCTGACGCGAGTAGATACTGCTTTCCTCTTCCCCGACCAGCTTCACATCAATCCCGGCGCGACGCAGATCGGCCTGAACCACTTCAGAAATCGACTTCGCCACCGCATCGGTACCGACAAAATTCAGCTCCACCACCAGCGGCTCGCCATCTTTTTCACGGATACCGTTTTCGGTTTTCGCTTTCCAGCCGGCATTTTCCAGCAGAGATTTCGCTTGCTCAACGTTATAGGCATACGGTGTTAAACCCGCGTCTGCATACGGCACATTTTCGGAGAAAAGGGTGTCCGCTTTTAATTGCGTGCCATACAGTACCTTTTCAATCATTTTATCTTTATCAACCGCGTGATTAATGGCTTTACGCACGGCTACATCACGGGTCGGACCGGTTTTGGTATTGATAGCCAGTACCAGTGATTCCAGTGGCGCTGAGAGTTTGGTGGTATAGCCCGGCATATTTTTAAAGCGCTGATAGGTGTCCGGATAAATAATGCCGTCCGTGCCATATAATAAATCCACCTCACCGGCTTCAAATGCCACGGCACGGGTATTCGGATCCGGAATCACTTTAAACGTGACGGATTCATACACCGGCTTTTTACCCCAGTACAATTCGTTGCGGATAAATTCATCTTTCTCGCTCAGACGGGATTCCGTTAATACCCACGGGCCGGTACCAATCGGTTTAATAATGCCGTCTTTGGTGCCGCCGTCTTTAAACTGTGACGGCGCAATAAAGCGGAACGGACGCGGCAACGCCAGCTCCTGTAAAATAGGATAGTAAGCATCTTTCAGGGTAATTTTTAACTGATTCGGGGCGACATCCTCAACCGCCGTAATCTGATTGGCCAGTTCAAGCCAGGCGTGGCGTTCACGGTTTGCCAGAATGGCATCAAAGTTTGCTTTAGCCGCAGCGGCATCAAATTTCTCACCGTTGGAGAATGTCACATCATCACGCAATGTAAAAATATAGGTTTTGCCGTCATCCGATACCGTCCATGATTCCGCCAGCCAGGGCTTTACGGTTCCGTCATTCATATAACGAACCAGCGGCTCATACACCATGGTTTGTCCGGCCATCTGATTCGGCGCGTACTGATGCGGATTCAGCGGCCCCACATTCACCGGCCAGGCAAAATTTAAATGCGGATCGGCAAACGCGGTATTTAGCGACCCGGCCACAAGCACCGCAGACAATAATAAAGAACGGACAACGCTACGCATATTTCACTCCTGATGTGCCACAGACAAATAAATAAAAAAGTCAGAAACCGGTTATTAAAATAATGCAGTTTCAATATATAAGAGTCTGTTGCGTAATTATGTACTCCCCCTGAGTACTTATTCTGAAAAAAACGATAAACTCCGGTTATTTTCAGTACTGACGGGTTTTTCAGGAAACCGGAGGCTGTTATTGCGTGACTTACCTGTTTATTGTCCGCAGATCGGAGAAAGCGATAACCACACGCTTTATCCGGTAAAAGCTGCAAAAAAGTGCCAATCCCGCTATACTGGCGGCCGCACTGGAGACAGTGCGCCTGAACACGGGCAAATATCACCTCATCGTGTGACGATTTGCTGCTCCCCATTGTGAAAATCTGAGAGTCTCATTATGTCATTACCTTCATGTCCGAAATGTAATTCTGAATACACCTATGAAGACGGTGCAATGTATGTGTGCCCTGAATGTGCCCACGAGTGGAATGATGCCGAACCGGCAGCAGAAAGTGATGAGCTGATTGTCAAAGATGCCAACGGTAATTTACTGGCGGACGGTGATGCCGTGACAGTCATTAAAGATCTGAAAGTCAAAGGCAGCTCATCCATGCTGAAAATCGGCACAAAAGTCAAAGGTATTCGTTTAGTGGAAGGTGACCACAATATCGATTGTAAAATCGACGGCTTTGGTCAGATGAAACTGAAATCTGAGTTTGTGAAAAAGAACTGATTGCCTGATATAAGATTGCTGACAAAATCCCGGCCTGTTTTTTCCCGGACTTTGCCAACAATCTGAGGCTCCGCCATACCGGCGGAGCCGCTTTTATTTTTCTGTTCTGTTTAAATACACGCAATCGCTGATAATAATCAGATAGATTATTTATTGCTTTATTTCATCCGGTTTCCTTTTGTACCGGGAAGGTACGGATAATCCATATTCCGGGACAGATTCCGCCGTATAAATAGCCGCTTTTCCCCGGACGCATTCGCGGTATGAACGCGTATCCGGACAGTCAGCAAAAAACCAGCTGACCGGTGTCTGTAAAACGTCAGCCGCCCTGACCAGCAGGCTGACATTAATCTGGCTGCATCCCCGCTCATAACGCGAGAACTGCTGCTGGCTGATCCCGAGATGGTCTGCCAGGCGGCTGCCGGACCAGCCCAGTTCTTTCCGCTTGCGGAAGATCCGGTAGCCGACAGATTTATTCACGGTTAAATCAGTATCTTCTGTAATCATATTTCAGTCTCCTTCCGGGCTCACAATGCTGCCGGGTTCCGCAGCACCATGAAAGAAAATAAGAAATTACGGCATAACAAGAATGATGGATCCGGACCCTTCAAAAGCCCCGGGGGCAACCCGTCCGTTCACTTTCAGTACCGATTTCACATCCACCTGAGTCGCACCACCGGCCGGGACATGAATGGGCGCCCCCCGCTCGCCGGGATTGCCGTTAAGATAAAGATCCGCATACAGGCTGTTATCCGGTCGCAGCGGGACACGACCGCTGTCTGAGCCGGAGGCGATCACGAGGATATCCATATCCAGATTGCAGGTGACGGTGATATTTTGATTGCGGGCCGCATCCGGCAGACTGACTTCATCAATATCCCCGTAATCCAGAATGACTGAGCCGCTGGTTACCTCACAGGCCCCCACCGGCGGCGGCGCGATACCGCACAATGATCCCGGCAGCAGACGACCGTTCTTCGACCAGCCGCCTGATGCGGATTCATAGAACAGCCCCACACACTCCTGATTAGAATTCAGCGATGGCCCTCTGTGTTCTGCTTTTCCCTGGTAAGGCAGCGAGATATTGTTCAAAACCGCATCGCGTACTTCCGCCAGCGTTTTCAGCTTTTCCACGCGGACAATGGATTTGGTGGAGGAGCCGGGAGAACCATCCACATCATGTTTGTGGTTAATATTGATCCAGCAGACAGACCAGCCGTAGCAGGGATTAGGGGCAGAAGGGTCTTCCGGATCCCAGCGTTCGATAATGTAGGTGTAAACCGCATCCGTCGGTTTCCCTGAGGATTCCGTGATATAAGAGAAGATGGATGCCCCCGCCGAAGCGGACCAGAGCAGCGCAACCGCCACTGTTATTTTGATAAATCTGTTCATAGCGAGTCCCGGTTACCCGTCAGTCATAATTAAGATGAAATGTCGCAATGGCACTGAACGGCCCGCGTTTAATGGTTTTGTTTGCCAATGCATCCGGTTCGCCCTGCACATAGGCACGGAAATTCAGCAGCGTCAGTCCGTCGTTCAGTGTGATCTGCGGTGATACTTCATTGACCGCCAGCGCCGTACCGTCCGCATTTTCCAGCCCGACCGCAATGCCTTCCGCCTGACTGCCCGGGCTTATCGCCAGCGCGCCGCTGATAAACGGGTTCTCATCCCCGGCAAACATTACCGTTACCCGCTTGCCGATGGAGGTATCACACTCCGAAAGCCGGATTTGAAACTCTTTTGACGGTGTCCGCTGATAGGCGTACAGGTTTTTATCAGGGATATTGCCGAACGGCAGTTCCACGGTTTCATCCCCCGGATGTATCGTGCAGGGTTCATCCACCAGCGTGCCGTGAAAATACAGGTTGTCAGGGACAGCCCCGGCATCCGCTCCCGGCAGAGATAACAGAAACACACCGCAAGTACTGATAAAAAAGCGTCTTACTGTTTCATTCATTGCCTTGCTCCTACTGATATTCCGCCAGCAGTGTGGCGGTCACATCAAATGCACCTTCCGGCAGTGTGCTGCCCGGCCGTTTTACCGGCACCGCCTGAATCACCGGCGGGTTATCCGGTGATACCGCAATGCGTTTGTTGAGCGTGAACGGTTTTCCGTTCTGCGTCAGGTGGATCGCCAGGTCGGGGATGTTGGTCTGTAAAGCCGCATCATCAAACCCGCTGACCGGGCCGGTGACCGATAATCCCAGATCCCAGCCCTTGATATTGTCCTCACACACCAGGGTGTAATTGACTGCCCGGGTGTAATTGACACCATCCACTTTATGCACGCCGACGTTGTCACCGAAAAACACATCGATCACGCCGTTGTCACTGATTGTGCAGGCGGGCGGCACCAGCAGAGTGCCAAACAGCTTCATGTTCGGAGCGGCTGCGCTGCCCGCTGCGGCACACAGCAGCAGTATCAGTAACCGCCGGTAATGTTTTGCCATGTTCAGGCTCCTTACTGATAATCCAGTTCCAGTGTTGCCACCGCCGAGAAATCCCCGCCGGTCAGCACCGCCGTCATATCACGGACAGGTACCGCTTCCAGCGCCGGAAAGACCGGATAAGTAAATTTCACTTTCTCACCGGGATTGAGCTGCCGCCCCTGATAAAGCATGCGCACCCCCAGCCCGGCGATTTCGGTCTGCAGTAATCCGGCATCAAACCCGGCGGTATTGCCGGTGATAGCCAGCGTCATGGCATTGGTTGGCATCTTTGTGCACTCCGCCGTGTAATTGACCGGCTGTTTGTAGCGCTGACCGTCAATACGGGTGCTCATCACCTCCCCGAAATCCACCAGGATGGTATTGCCGTTGTTGATGACACACGGCGGCGGCGCAATCACATTGCCGCGGATAGTGATATAGGTGATCCCGGGCACGCCCCGGATACCGGATACCCGCTCCGGCAGTGCAGCCGCACTTCCCGCAGAGATACAGAGCACAACCGCCAGTGTCCGCCGGAGGAAACGCTGTTTTCTGATCCGCTCATCCATGGTTTATCCCCTGTCTGCTCAGTTACCGGCTGCCGTTTTTGTCACACGGCACTCTGCACCGCTGCAACTGAACTGCAACTGCGGACGGCCGCCGTAGTCATTGATATAACTCAGCACCGGCGCACTGCCGAGCGCAGATGCACTGAGACCGATAGTGCCCTGACTTTTCGGTGCCACCATCAGCGGGGAGAACCCGTTCAGGCTTTTGCCGCCCAGCCCGCTGAGGGCATCGACAATCGTCACGTAATACGCGGTCGGGTTATGGACTTCATAGTGATCACCACGGCGAGTCAGAGTGATTTTTTCCTGCCACGGATTCGTCAGATCCGTCTGTGAGGCATAGATAGCTTCCGGGCGGTAAAACAGTTTGATACGGGTCTGCAGGGCGATTTGCAGGACATTCTGCCGGTTACTGCGCGGCGGAATTTCCCGCAGATTGAAATAGAAGACACTTTCCCTGTCCTGCGGCAGTGCGGCTATCGCCGGTAACGCCTGAATTTTTACCTGACTTTTATCACCCGGCTCAATACGCTGCACCGGCGGCAGAACCACCAGCGGCGACGACATTTTTTCTCCGTTCTGATCCTCAATCCATCCCTGCGCCAGATACGGCAGCTCTTTATTCAGATTGCTGACATTCAGGCTGACCGATTTTTCCGCTCCGTTGAAAATGACGCGGGTTCTGTCCAGCGCAATCGCCGCGTGCGACTGTGCTGAGGCCAGCAATACAGCGGCAACAGCCAGAACAGAGAGACGGGTTTGTTTAACTGACATCATAATGAATCACTCATTGCGTTACGTGTGGAAGATACCGGGTCTGCCCGGCCTGTGATATTCAGCCATTTCCCCTGCTGCGGGCGGTCAGCCGGCGGCGGGGAAGGCGGCAGCACAACCGGCTGCGGTTTTTCCGGGACGGGTTGCTGCTCTGCGCCGCAGGTCAGCAACAGGGTGTACAGCGCCTGTCCCGGTGCAAGTTCCGGCACCGTCATGCGGCACGCGGCCTCACTGCCGCGCCGCAGTGTCAGAATATCTCCGCTGTTGATACCGCTGAGATACACCTGCCCGCCATCATTGACGATCCCCAGTTCGCGGTTATCCGCCGAGGTCACCACCGCGCCGAACGGCGGCGCGCTGCCGTCCGCCAGACGGATAGTGGCCATGGCTTTTTGTCCTGACAGCACATCAAACTGACGGTAGCCGATGGCGCCTTCTGTCAGCGTCAGTTGCTGAACAGAGCGACGCGCCTCCGCATTTTCCGGCAGTTTGTTGATATCAATGGCGGCACTGTTGCGGAAGTAATTATTCATATCCGGCAGAACGGCTTTCCCGAAGCGGTTGGTATAGCTGAGTGCCCCGGTGCTTCTGACCGGCACATCAGCCACGCCGCCGGTATCCACCAGCAGACGGGCGCTGCCCGGCATATTGATGCGGTGGAATGCCCCGCCCTGCGGTGTCATCGTCACCCCGCCCTGAAGCGAGAGCGATGCTGAGGTATATTCCCCGTCAATATGTCCGGCACTGGCAGTGACCAGCGCGCTGTCGGCGTAGTGCATGTAATAGCCGTCAACGGAAGCTTTGCCGTTGCTGCTCAGACCGGTGCCGAGGCGGTAACTGTTGTTATCATCCGGACGATCGTAATAACTGACATTATGGGAATTACCATGACGGTTGATCATGCTGTTGTAGCTGACCGTGGCGCGATCCCCCAGCGGCATGCTGATATTGAGATACACCCCGTCATCATTCTTATCCTGATATTTATTGCGGTATGCGGATACGCTGATATTGATGTTCTTATAACTGCCGATATCCATGTACTTCGCCAGCGACAGGTTATAGTTGTCGTTATCCGGCCGGTTCCAGTAAGTCTGGTGGCTGTAGTTCAGATAGGTGCTCAGCCCGATATCCGGGAACTGCTTGCTGAACATGATGGTGTACAGCTCTTTATTGTTATCCGCTCGGTTATCGCTGTAGCGGCGATCCAGATACTGATTCATGCTCATAAAGTCGCGTTCGGAGAAACGGTATCCGGCGAAGGTGACCTGGCTGTCCAGCTCCTCAAACCGTTTGGAGTAACTCAGGCGGTATGAGCCGCCGCGATACTGTTTGTCTTCCTGCGGCAGACGGGCAAAAGATTGGGTGGCATCAAAAGAGATGGCCCCGAAGGCCATCAAATCACGACCAACACCAAGAGAAACAGCGTTATAGTCCCCGGCAACCAGGGAGCCGCCGTATAATGACCAGCCGTTACTGATCCCCCACGAGAATTCCCCCATACCAAAAACAGGGCCTTTCCCGTGGCGGCCGATTTCGGACGGCTGCCCGGCGGCAAGTTTGTACTGCACCCGGCCCGGGCGGGTCAGGTAAGGAATGCTGGCGGTATCCATCTGAAATGACTGTACAGAGCCATCCTGCTCTTCCACCCGGACATCCAGTTTGCCGCTGACCGCATCATTAATATCCTGAATACGGAACGGTCCCGGCGCGACCAGAGTTTCATAAATCACCCGGCCCTGCTGACTGACGGTAATTTTGGCATTGGTTTTCGCCACCCCCGTCACTTCCGGTGCGTAGCCGCGCAGATTCGGCGGCAGCATGTTGTCATCAGTGGCCAGATTGACCCCGATATAGCGGAAGTTGTCGAAAATATCCGAGCGCGAGAAGGTTTCCCCCATCGTCAGTTTTGCCTGTAATGAGGCAACCGCCCGGTAGAGATAGGTCTGGCTCCATGTCCAGTTATGTTCGGAGCGATCCCCGGAACCGGTGGTGTGGCGGAGATTTGCCTGCCAGTCGGCACGGATACGCCAGACCCCGAGGTTTGCCCCGGCAGTCCCGTTCCCGGTGACCTGCTGTGTCTGTTTGCCCTGTGCCGGGTCATTAATACCGGCATTCACGTTGTAATCAAACAGTACGCCGGAAATCCCCTCATCCCAGCGGGAAGGCGGATCCCAGTTAGCGGCGGTGTATTCCAGATAAGCCTGCGGCAGTGTCAGGATAAGCTCGCTGTCCGCCAGTTTCGGTGACACCGACATGCCGGGCAGTGACGCGGTATCCAGACATTTACCGTCATTCCACCAGCGCAAACGCTCTGTCCACGCCGGTTTCAGCCCGGCCTGCGCTATCAGTTCCGGGGATAAACAGGCAACACTGCCTTTCGGATCATCCGGCGGCGCAATATAGGAGACCGGATAACTATCAGGTAACTCACTGTTATTCACCCGGATAAAAAAGTCGTAGGTGCCGGGCATGATATAACCGGCACGGGAAAAATCGGACAGATCAATATTCTGTTTATCGTTTACATCGAGAATATCAGTATTAAATTCAACATCCTGATTATCCGGATAAGCTGCCTGCGGGATAGCGGTCAGAATAAATGAAATCAGCACTGTCAGTCTCCGGCGGGAGACGGTACTCAGCGGAATTACCATAATGGATCCAGTCAGCTCGGTTTAATAATATTCCAGCTTGAAACCCACTGTTGCCCGGTAATAACCGGACTGAAGTTCATCACTGTTTTTCACGAGACGCGCCTGATATCGCAGCGCCATATTATTGAGATCAATATCTGCGGGCGGTAAGGGTTTGCCGGGAACCGCCTCATTCCCGTTGCGGTCTGAAATCGATAAGGAAGCCCCTTTGCCGGAGCCGGTCAGCTGAAAACGTCCGTCCTGCTCAGCGCCCTCAAACGTGACCCGGAAATGGAGATTATCCGCCGTACCGCCTTTCACCGGCTGCACGGTGCATTCCGTCAGCCTGATCCAGAAATAGTCTGCGGGTCCCTGCCCTTCATCACGCAGCTGCGGAACGGAAACATCGGTCAGCGCCACGGCCTGCTCACGGCTGGCAGTGGAAATCGTACAGACCGGCTCAAGGATTGTGCCCTGCATCTGTACCGCACCGAAACGCAGACTGGTTTTTGCATCCTGTTTCGTTTCGCCTGCTGCTGTATAAGCGGAAAAACACACTATTGTTATCAGCACTCCCTGAGGGATGACTCTGCTCACCATTTCCTGCCTCCGCTGAACGCACACAACTGAAAAGCGGCACGGCTCATCCCTGAACCGTACCGGTATTAATTACTGATAAGTCAGTGCGAATGTCGCGATAGCGGTGAAGTCACCCGGGACCGCTGCTTCAGCAGAAGAACCCTGTAAATACGCCGCGAAGTTCAGATCGTTATTACCATCACGCAGTGCCTGTGCCGCGCTTGGTGTGCCTAATTTGATCTGTTTTCCGCCCGCATCGGTAATAACAACGGCTGCATTTTTGGCGATCCCTTCAATACCCAGGGAACCGGCCAGAATATCAGCGGCCTCAGAACCGGTGAATGTGGTCTGTACGGTTTTGTAGGTTTCTGTTGTGCAATTCTCTAATGCGATTTTAAAATCACGGGAATTACTGCGGCCGCCGTCTTTCAGTGCGGCAGTGGAGATCTGGCCTAACGGAACAGTCTGGTTTTCGGTATCAGGTGTAATAGAGCAAGGTGCGTCAATAATTGAGCCGGTGAATTTAACAGTACCGTGTCCCTGATCAGCAGCAGACGCCGCACCTGCAACCACAGACATACCAAAGCCCAGCACTAATGCTAATTTATTCAAAGTCATGTTATTTCCTATATTACGTTCTGCTTTTTTGATATTAAAAATAACGCGGTCACACGCGGAAATATGAAACCGCGCGGCGTTATCGTTATTTGATGAATATGTCTGTTTCGTTATGCGGATATATAAAAAAACGGGACAAAATACATCAAATTGTCCCGTTAAGAATGAATCGCTGTTATCGTAAAAAAATGAAGAAAGCTGTTCTTTTTTATCACGTAAAACAGGTGAATATCATGTTTCTACCCTTCTCTGTTTTTAAGTGCTGTAAAAAATAATGACAGCCCTGAAGCAGACAGCCGCCACCTGGCAGAATAAAATATTAACCTTTTAAAAATTAATGAGTTATGTATTGATAATTTGACTAACCTATCAGTATTTGACTAAGGTGAAACCTTTAGTGATAATTACAAACAATTTGATGTATTTTGTCTTTTTTTAAATTGAGAATATTTACCTCTTTACAGAAGTCTTAAAATGATCGCTCTCAGATTAAAAAAGGCCAATTCCTGATTGGTTTTTATGAATATATTGTCAATACGTAAACACTTTGTAGTACTTTCTTTCCTGTCCGTTGTCTTTATTCATTTTTATTACTTGCTATAGTGATATCTCTGGTTTTTATGAAATTATCGGACAATAAACAGGAATAAATCATGGACAAACGTAAGTTTCTGACCCGTTATGAAGTTGACGCCATCCTGAAAGAAGCCGGGAAAAGCCGGTATGCCGAACGGAATTACTGCATGATTTTAATGTGCTATCTGCACGGTTTCCGCGTCAGTGAATTATGTCATCTGTCACTTTCTGATATTGATCTGGACAGCCGCCTTATTTATGTCCGGCGTCTGAAAGGCGGGCTTTCCACCACACAACCGCTTATCGATGTTGAATATAATGCGCTGGTCGCATGGCTGAATATCAGAAATACCTGGCGTAACCGGGATTTGGAGTGGGTATTTTTATCGCAGAAAAGCGGGGCAATTTCCCGTCAGCAGGTGCATACCTTATTAAAACAGTACGGCAAGGCGGCCAATATTTCCGTGGCACCGCATCCGCATATGCTGCGCCATGCCTGCGGCTATTCCCTTGCGGATCTCGGCCGTGATACCCGTCTGATTCAGGATTATCTGGGGCACCGGAATATTTCTCATACTGTTATTTATACCGCCAGTAATTCAAAACGTTTTCAGCAAATCTGGGATCCTCTCCGCGGATAATCCGGTAACCCGTCTCTGAACTTTCTATGTTCCCGAAAACAGGCATTATTTTCCGCTGTTATTGTGTTGTTCCTGTGATTATCCGGTCACCGCTCAGATCTTCGGGCGGGTTATTATTTTTCCGGGTACAGAGTGTGTAACATAGCAGTGCATGTAAACGGAAAAATAAAGAGGAATATGTGAAGAAAAAAATCATTCTTGACTGCGATCCCGGCCATGATGATGCCATCGCACTCTTACTTGCTTACGGTAATCCGCAGATTGATCTGCTGGCGGTCACCACGGTGGTCGGCAATCAGACACTGGAGAAAGTGACACGCAATGCACTGGCGGTTGCCCGTATTGCCGGGATTACCGGTATTCCGTTTGCGGCGGGCTGCCCGCGCCCGCTGATCCGGGAGATTGAAACCGCACCGGATATTCACGGCGATTCCGGCCTCGACGGGCCGGTTTTACCGGAGCCGGTACTGGCTTTGGATCCGCGCCATGCGGTGCAGCTGATCATTGATACCATTATGGCGCATCCGCCGAAAACCATTACCCTGGTGCCGACGGCAGGGCTGACGAATATTGCGCTGGCCGCCCGGCTGGAGCCGCGCATTATTGACCGGGTCAAAGAGGTGGTGCTGATGGGCGGCGGCTATCACACCGGCAACTGGAGTGCGGTTGCGGAATTCAATATCAAAATAGATCCCGAAGCGGCACACATTGTGTTTAATGCGGGCTGGCCGCTTACTATGGTAGGGCTGGATCTGACACATCAGGCACTGGCAACCCCGGAAGTTGTCAGTAAAATCGCGGCTGTCGGCACAGCGCCGGCGCAGTTTGTGCTCGAACTGCTGGAATTCTTCGGCACCATGTACAAAAGCGCTCAGGGATTTGATTACCCGCCGGTACATGACCCCTGTGCAGTTGCGTATGTGATCGATCCGTCCGTCATGACCACCTGCAAAGTGCCGCTGGACGTAGAGCTGACCGGCACACTGACGCTCGGTATGACCGTTGCGGATTTCCGGGCACCGGCTCCTGCGGATTGTCTGACACAAGTCGCCGTAAAACTGGATCATACCCGCTTCTGGGATTTGGTCACTGATGCCCTGCGCCGGATCGGAGATGTCCGGGTCGCATGACCCTGCAGATGTGCCGGTTCGCCGGCACAATATATAAAACAATCTGATCGTTCCCCCTTCCGGCGGTAAAGCACAAATCATCAAAAATATTATTCATACTTCCTTACATTCTGTCTTAATTAATCATAAGCACAAAATGAATAAATAAAAAACCCAAAATCACATCAATAGTTAAATGTTTTATCCTGATATGAACTATTATTACAGCGTTCGAACAAATTCTTATTGGTGATTTGTCTGTGTCGATTCAAATTACAAGCAATAAGCCAAAAAAGGAGGCAACCGCCTCCTTTTTTACCGCCTGAAGAAACGTAAAATAATAATACTTCCCGCCATGACAGTTTTTTAAGTGATTATTTCATTGATTTTCAGATATAAAAAAGGAGGCTTTCGCCTCCTTTTTCATTATACGTTCTCTGAATTAAATCAGAACTGGTAAACTAAACCTAAGCCCAGTACGTTGTCGGTATTGATACCGGTACCACGGGTGAAATCGTTTTCGTCTAACAGGTTAATTTTGTAGTCGATCAGTGCAGACATGTTTTTGTTGAAGTAGTAGTACGCACCTAAATCAACATATTTAACCAGATCCTGGTCGTCGCCGTAACCGCCGCTCAGGCTCTTACCTTTAGACTGCAGGTAAGCGATGGACGGACGCAGACCGAAATCGAACTGATACTGAGCCACTAACTCGATGTTCTGAGTTTTGTTAGCAGTTAAGCCACGGTTGTCATCGTTATTACCGTAGTGAGTCATGTTACGGGTTTCGCCGTAAACTGCAGCCAGGTACAGGTTGTTAGCGTCGTATTTAGCACCGAAGTTCCATGCTTCTGCACGGTCACCCAGCGCGCCGCTTGCCAGGTTGTCTTTCTGACCCTGCGGACGTGCGGAGCTTGAATATGCGCCACCAACACTCACACCCCAGCCGATGTCATACGCGGTGGAGAAACCGAAACCGTCACCGTTAGCGGTGTTGTCGTAGCTGTAGGTATCGTTGATTGTGTTGTGAGAACCACGGTTAGCGATAGAGTTATCGTCGTTCGCGCCCTGATACTGTAATGCGAAGTTCAGGCCGTCAACGTAACCGAAGAAATCAGAGTTACGGTAAGTCAGCAGGTTTGCAGCACGACCGGTCATGTAGACGTCGGTCTGGGTCATAGTGTCGTTACCGAAGATTGGCAGCACATCGGTCCATGCGTTGGTGTCATAGATAACACCGTAGTTACGGCCGTAGTCCAGTGAACCGAACTCAGCGAATTTCAGACCCGCGTAAGCTAAACGAACCTGATTTTTGTTTTCGCCTTCAGTGCCGTTGGTTTTGATTTCGTTTTCGAAACGACCAAAGCCGGTTAATTGATCAGTGATCTGAGTTTCACCTTTCAGACCGATACGGAAACGGGAGTCATCACCGTTCTGGCTGTCGCCATAGTGGTCATTGTCGCTGAATAAATGACGAACATCGACTTTACCGTACAGATCCAGTTTATTACCGTCTTTGTTATAAATCTCTGCCGCGTTTGCAGCGCCGCTTAATGCAACAAGCGGGACTAATACAGCTAATAATGTCTTTTTCATTTTATATTCCTATTATATTAACCACTACTCTCTGACTCTATTGACATAAAGCCTTGTAGATTATTCACCCTGAAAGTTCATATTACAACACGATTACGGCTTCATTTGGCGATAAATAGCAATATATGTCAAAAAAAGCACTTATTGCATGCATAATGTGACAAACAGTGTCAAACACAAAGCATTTATTGTTAAATAAATGCCACAGAAAGCGCACGAATCGCTAATCATGATGATTGCATTGGTGATAGGCGCTATATTTGACGATTAACCGTATCGTTAAAATAATACGAATAAATCATTCAAAATTTTTAAATTAAAAAGCGGTGAAAATAAACAAAAAAACCGGTTTATTTTGCATAAACCGGCTCAAGGCAAAAAATCATCAGATTAGTTTATGTCATATACGGTAATGATGCTTATCCAGCCCGTATTTTTTCATGCGCAGATAGAGTTTCTTACGCGGGATTTGCAGATATTCGGATACATCGTTAATCCGCCCCTGATGGATATTCAGTGCTTCAGTGATAATCTGCCGCTCATAGCTCTCCACCCGCTGATCCAGCGCAGTGGGGGCGACGGACGGCAGCAGCGGGTTCGCGGTATCGCCCATCGGCATAATCCCGACCGCATACAGCTCCGCCGCATTCGCCAGTTCACTGACATTGCCCGGCCAGTGCCGACGGGTCAGTTTTTTCACCAGCGGTTCCGCGAGGTTCGGCAGCGGATGATTCAGACGGGAACAGGCTTGTTCCAGATAATAGCGGAATATCGGTGCAATATCGGCTTTGCGCTGGGACAGCGGCAGACAGGCAATCTGTGTCATTGAGAAACAGTAATAGAGTTCGGCAATAATCTTCTGCTGTTTGGTCAGCATAATCAGCGGTGTGTCAGCAATCCCGATCAGGCGGAATGTCCGCTGCTCCTGACGGATATGCTGTACCAGCCAGCGCTGCTGGCTGAGCGGCATCAGATCGATATTTTTGATCACCAGTGTGCCGTCCGTCACTTCATCCAGCCAGGCATCCAGCGGGATCGCTTCATCACTGAGCAGGGTTTTGATCACCAGCGGCCCGCGTTTATTGCTGCTGATCTGATGCAGGTAACGCGCCAGATAGGTGCGGCCGCTCCCCGGCTCACCGTGCAAAAAGACCGCTGCATGGGTTTCTGCCAGTCCGCGCAGCTGCTGACGGACATGTTCTGTCCATTCACTTTCTCCGGCAAGATTCAGTGTCAGCTGTTCTGAGCTCCAGCGGCGCTGGGTGACCCGCTGCCTGCGGGCAGCCAGGGCTTTTTCTGTCAGGGTCAGCAGATGCTCCGGATCCACCGGTTTCTGCAGAAAATCCCATGCCCCCTGTTTGACGGCTTCCACGGCCATCGGCACATCGCCGTGACCGGTGATCAGCAGTACCGGCAGGTATTTGTCTTTTTCCAGAAATAACGCCATCAGATCGATACCGGAGCATCCCGGCATACAAACATCACTGAGCACAATGCCGCACCAGTCGCGGTGAACCAGCTCTTTTGCCGCCAGCGGGTCATGACAGGCATAAACACGATATCCGGCCTGCGCCAGCAGCATGCAATAAGCTTCCAGCACATCCGTATCATCATCAATTAATAAGATATCGTAGTTATCATCAAGCATATTCAGTTACCTTTTTAAAACTCAGGATCACACATCCGTTACCGGTCAGTGTGGATGCGATCCGCAGACTACCGCCCAGCTGCTGCATGATCGAACTGCTGACCGACAGGCCGATCCCGAGACCGATTTCTTTACTGGTAGTAAAGGGTTTCATCAGTGAATCCGCCAGTTCTATCGGCCAGCCGCTGCCGTTATCACTGATAAAGAGGGAAATTTCATCACCGGATTCCGCAAAATCGATAACAATTTCCGCCGCTGCCGGTGAGGCATCCAGCGCATTGGACAGCATATTGACCAGCACCTGCTGTATACCGATGGTATCTCCCTGCACCTGCGGCAGAAAATCAGGCTGATGCAGGGTGACATCACGCATTTTGTTCTGCAGTGCCAGGATATCCCACGCATCCTGAATGCTCCGGTGCAAATCAATCGGCTGTAATGTCGCGCCGTCATCCCGCCGCCGGGCAAACTGACGCAGAGAACGGATAATACCGTCCATGCGCGTGATCAGCTGCGCGGATTTATTCAGGGCGTTCACGGCATGGGTGTTTCCGTCTGCCGCCAGTGCCCGCTTCGCCATATAAATGTGCATGGATAATGCATTCAGCGGCTGATTGATTTCATGCGCCAGGGTGGTCATGGTCTGCCCGACCACCGCCAGCTTGGCGGTCTGGATCAGCTCATTCTGTGTGGCGCGTAAATTAGCCTCAATGGCTTTTCTGTCGGTGATCTCCTGCTCCAGCTGTGCTTTCTGCCGGTTGATCTGATTGAGGGTCTGACGCAGCAGCATGGCCACACGACCGATCTCATCCCGCCCCTCAACCGGAATATCCGCCGTCAGATCCCCGTGTCCGATCCGTGCAACCGCCTGGTTCAGCACCGTAAAGCGCCGGACCAGCCGGGTGCGGATAAAATAGTGGTTAAAGATCACCGCCAGTAATAATGCCAGCAGCGCGGTAATAATAATGATGGTGCCGCTGTAGCTCATAATACCGGAGAGATGATGATTCAGAGTCTGTAACTGACTGTGGCTGTTATCCAGCTGCACATCCAGCTGAGTGCGGAACCGCTCCAGAATGCGATCCTTTTCTGCTGTGGCAGCCGCCAGCTCCGCTTTTGCCGCGCGGTAATTTTTCAGCACACCGGGCATTTTGCTGTCAGACAGGCCGATATCCAGCAGCTCATCAATGGTTTGACTCAGTGTCACGGTACTCGGGTACATATCCAGCGCCGTTTCGTTTGATTCCGCACCGGACTTCAGATAGGTGAGATAGCGGACATAACTGTGCGAATCCGCGCTGCTTTCCGTGTTTTCATTCTGCTCGTCACGCAGACGCCCGGTCAGATCGTCCATAATCTGCCCCTCCAGCCGGGCAAGGGTATAGATCAGCTGTAACTCCCCCTGCACTTTGCGCAGGCTGCCCTGTAAGGCGATAGCCCGGGACGGCTCCTGCTCTATCTGATCCAGCAGAGATCCCTGCTGCCAGCTGATATCCTGTGACAGCGAACTGAGTTCGGTATTGAAATCGTCATGCAGCCAGGCGATCCGCGCGGACAGTGTGTTTACATTTTCCCGCGCCAGAAACAAGGTATACAGAGCATTATCGAGGCGCTGCAACAGTGCCTGCCCCTGCTGCACAATCGCCGCTATCTGAGCCTGATCCTGACCGCTCAGTTTCCGGTTGATCGCTTCAATCTGCGACAGATGCAGGGTGATCTGGTTACGCAGTTGCAGACGGGCCGCCGTATCCGGCGCTTTCAGAAACTCATTCAGTTCATCCACCAGCGTGTTCAGTTGTCCCTCGATCAGAAACGACGCCTGAATACGCGGAAAATAATCGCCCAGCGCGTAGCGGATTTGCCGGTTCTGCGCCTGCCAGGCATACAGACTCACACAGCTGACAATCAGTGTCATCAGTGTGCCGATCACAAACGCGCCGCGCAGGATAGCACTGATACTGAAACGACCAATATAACGGGCAATACGTTGTTTCACCGGACTATCTCCAGCTCAGCAATCGCTTTGCGCTGCTGTTCGCGGAAGAATTTCTGCCAGCGGATATACTCTTCCTCCGCTTTGCGGTTATCGTCAAAACGCGAGTAATAAGCCGGGTCGGTACTCTCCTGTACAGAGACCGGCATGGCAGTCAGCAGCGCACGGATATGCGGCAGCGGATGCTTCACCCGGGCTTCCGCGGTATACAGGGCACGCCAGGCATCGATGGATTCCGTCAGACGGAAGGTGATCGCGGTATCAAACAGCTGCTGTACCATACGCTGACGTTTGAGCACCAGATTCTCATCCATCTGATGCGGGGAATTCAGCAGGCGGCGCTGCACCGGCTCACGCGGATTTCCCTGCGGCAGCGGTGTGACCGGATATTTACCGGTGCTGCTGTCTGCCAGCACGTTCTGCCCCTGCTCACTGAGCAGAAAACGGATAAAGGCGCGGGCCTTCTCTTTATTCAGGCTGTGGCGGCTTATCGCAACAAAGGTCGGGGATGTGGCGGAATCCGGCAGATAATTAAAAGCCAGCTCCGGGTCACCCAGCAGCAGCCAGGCGTAGTTATCAATCACCGGTGCGGCCCCGCCCAGCCCGGCTTTGATTTTGTCCGCCACACCGAAACTGCGTGATGAGATAGTCGCCAGATTCCCGGAAACATTAAGCAGCAACGCCCAGCCCTCATCCCAGCCGCGCTGCTGTAACAGCGATTCGACCATCAGATGATAGGTGTCCGAGCGTGACGGGCTGCTCATCAGCAGCAACCCCTGATAGCGGCTGTCGGTCAGGGAATCCCACGATGCCGGCACCGGCAGAGTGTTTTCCGCCATCCGCCGTTTATTCACCAGAATGCCGTAACCGGAAAATGCCACCGCAGCCGCATTCTCGCGCAGCCGCAGCGGCACCAGACGCCGGGAAACATCCGGCAGATCCGGAAGTTCCGCCAGCCGGTCATGCTCCTGTAAATGCTGTAATAACATCGGCGACGATGTCACCACCAGATCAACATTTTCCAGTGCCGGGGTATCCAGCAGACGCTCCAGTGCCGCACTGGTGCGGTTAATGGTCCGGATACGGACGGCGCCGGGCTGCTGCTGCCAGCTGCTGATAATATGAGCAGTCGCTTCCGGTGAAAGGGTGGTGGCAATCACCAGCTCATCCGGTTTCGCGGATGCTGACAGACTGAATATCAGTGAGGCGGCGGTTATCATACTGGCCGCAAAGCGGCGGATTCGGCGTTGTGGCATAAGCTGAGTTCTGTATTCGTTTGCGGGGTGTGATTCACATCAAAAAAATGACATCTTTTTCAGTTTGTCGCAAAAGCCCGTTTGAGACAAATATTACCCGTTTGTTTACCGGCATCTGCGCGGCAGATAGTAAAGAAAATAACAAACAGGCACGGTAATTGACGTGATATTTTAAATCATCGCCATAAACAGATAATAACAATGCAGGAAACAATAATAGCAATAAATTACCGCAACGACAAAATAAGAATAAAAGCCTTTACGTTCAATATAAAAGCGATTCATTCATTTTTACTTATCATTCACCTTATTAATTTCACAATGTTTTTCATAGTGATACAAAACAAACATACCCATAAACTTATTTGTGTCATTTTATACCTCTTCTATTTCATATTGAGTCAAAAGTGACTCAAAACCATGATATTGAGATATTTATTCAGCCGGAACATGATGACCCTGTCAGAAAAAAAAGACCATACACACAGTAATCCTATTTTAAAATACATTTCTGCAGGTGAAATTATGCTGTCATTTTTAAAGCCGGCTATGGCAAAAAATAAAGTCGCACCTGAAAAAGTGCCTGCCACTTACAAACGCTATCGCGTTCAGGCATTGCTCAGCGTGTTCCTCGGTTACTTAGCGTATTATATTGTCCGCAATAACTTTACGCTCTCCACGCCGTATCTGAAAGAAAACCTCGATCTGACCACAACGCAGATCGGTATGTTAACCAGCTGTATGCTGATCACTTACGGGATCAGTAAAGGAATTATGAGCAGCCTGGCGGATAAAGCCAGCCCGAAAGCGTTTATGGCCTTTGGTCTGATCCTCTGTGCCGTTGTTAACCTCGGTATGGGCTTCAGCGGCGCATTCTGGCTGTTCGTCGGTTTCGTTGCCCTCAACGGTCTGTTCCAGGGCATGGGCGTCGGTCCTTCTTTTATTACTATCGCCAAATGGTTCCCGCGCCGTGAACGCGGCCGTATCGGGGCTTTCTGGAATATCTCCCACAACGTCGGCGGCGGTATCGTTGCGCCAATCGTGGGGGCGGCTTTCGCGGTTCTCGGTACTGAGCACTGGCAGGCGGCCAGCTACGCGGTTCCGGCGGTTATCGCCGTGGTTTTCGCGGTGATCGTCCTGCTGCTGGGTAAAGGTTCTCCGGAACAGGAAGGCTTACCGGCGCTGGCGGAAATGATGCCGGAAGAAAAAGTGGTGCTATCTGACACACAGAAAGAGCAGTCTCCGGAAAATATGTCTGCGTTTCAGATTTTCTGCACCTATGTGCTGAAAAACAAAAACGCCTGGTATGTCTCTTTTGTTGACGTGTTCGTGTACATGGTGCGTTTCGGGATCATCAGCTGGCTGCCGATTTACCTGCTGACGGAGAAAAACTTCAGTAAAGATCAGATGAGTGTGGCCTTCCTGTTCTTCGAATGGGCTGCGATTCCGTCCACCCTGCTGGCAGGCTGGCTGACAGACAAACTGTTCAAAGGCCGCAGAATGCCGCTGGCGATCGTCTGTATGGTTCTGATTTTCTTCTGCCTGATCGGTTACTGGCAGAGCCAGTCCCTGGCCGTCGTCACTTTCTTTGCGGCGGTTGTCGGTTGCCTGATTTATGTGCCTCAGTTCCTGGCATCCGTGCAGACCATGGAAATCGTCCCGAGCTTCGCGGTCGGTTCTGCGGTAGGTTTACGCGGTTTCATGAGCTACATCCTGGGTGCAACCCTGGGAACCACCCTGTTCGGTTTCATTGTTGACCGTATGGGCTGGCACGGCGGTTTCTATCTGCTGTTAGGCGGTATCGTCTGCTGCATCATCTTCTGTATTCTGTCTCACTTCGGTGCGCTGGAACTGGAACGTAACCGTCAGCAGGCACTGTCAGAAGAAAAAACCAAAAAAGTGACATTAGAACCTGCTTCTGCTAACTGATTTCACCCTGTTCGTTTACCCTTTCGCGCCGCGGCGCTGACATCAGGAACGTTATTGATAAAAAAAATCCCCCTGTGGCAACACAGGGGGATTTTTATCTCAGCAGTTCAGCTTATTTCCACTGGTATTTCACGCCGATCATCGCACGATCACCGGAGTAATCATTCGCCCCCATCTGGTGAGAGACATTACCCCAGACGCTCCAGTTTGGTGAAATCTGCCCTTCCACACCCGCTTTGATTTCCACCCGGCTGGCGGGCATATCATCACTGAAGGTGTAGTGTTCATTAAAGGTCATATCACTTTTCGCATTACTGTACAGCCAGTTCACTTCAACAAACGGCTGCGCGGATTGATCGGACTGCTTCTGATTTGCATAAGTCAGGCGGGCACCGAGACGGGTATCCACACTGTTGCTGCGCTCACCTTTCATTTTCAGTCCGGTGCCGTTGCTGCTGTCATCAGCATCATAAGAATTAAAGATAACCTGTGCCTGCGGTGCCAGAAGCCACTGTTTATCCGCATCCGGTTTGTAGACCGCCATGCTGTAACCGGCTTCCGCAGAGGCACTGATTACGTTGCTCTTATAGTCAGATGAATGACCCGCCACAGAGACGTTGTTATCAAACCAGGCGTACTGCGCCCAGACATCGACATAGGCATTATTTTCGTCTTCGCGGTTCTGATACCAGGTACCATATAAACCAACGCTGTAAGCCCGGTCAATTTTGGCATCGGACTTCGTGCCGGTTCGTTTGGCGCTGCTGGTGTAATCCGATTTACCGACAGCCCCCATAATACCGCCGCGGATTGTGGCGTCCTGTGCATCATTGTTCCAGTTGATGATATCGCCGCCCAGTTGCGTGGTATAGGTATCCCCTTTAATACGCATGGAACGGTTGATCGCATCATGGCGCTGACGGTCACCGGTGATGCGCAGCCAGACAGAAGAGGCATTCTCTTCCCCTTTGAAACTGTCAGCATAGTGCGGTTCGCCCAGGCGATCATGCAGAGTCATGGTGAACATACCCAGTGCCGCAGTACGGTTCGCCATATAACCCCCGGCACCCGGGTTCACGTTATGATCCGGTTTGTCGTCGTTTTCATCCGGCGGATAGACATTGGTATCGTAAGAATCAAGATACCAGCTGTCATCTTTATACCCTTTGTGCAGCAGGTATTCGTACACCCCGATGGCAACCGGCCCGCCCAGTTTAAACGCATCTTTATCCGATTTTCCGCCGACATCCACCACTTTAATCGCATCCGGCTGTTTCAGGGTATCCGCACCTTCGCCGCCGACATTATTAATGTTCAGCGTGGTCGCGCCGTTTTTCCCGGTAAACACATTTTCGTCCACCACCAGCTGATCCGTCATGGTTTCCTCATGACCTTTGTTCAGTATCGTGTTCAGTGTGATCGAACCGCCGTTTGCGGTGAAATTCCCGCCGACATTCAGACGGCTTTCGGTCTCTTTCTGACTCGCAAGCCAGATGCGGCCGCCGTTGTTGACAAAGTCGCCGTCAACGCGGTAATCCGTTGCCTGTCCGAGATCTTTCTTGTCCAATTCACCGACATAGAACTGACCGGCGTTATTCACGCTGCCTTTCAGTGTGCCCTGACCGGCAAAGGTTCCCTGAGTGCCGATATTCACCTGACGGCTGTTCATTTCCAGCGCGGAATCATAGCTTCCCGCCTGTAATGTACCGTTCTGAATTTCCGTGGTACCGGTATACTGCGCCGATTTACCGGTCAGCGTAATGCGGCCCGCCCCCTGTTTTACCAGAGTCCCCGTCCCGGTGACACTGTTGGTCAGATCCCACGGCTGTTTGCCGTCATTATGCGTCAGTACCAGCGTACCGGCGTTTTCAATCGCCGCACTGCCGAGATGCTCTGCCCGTGAGGCACGCAGTGTACTGTTTGCATCCGTGGTGAAACGTCCGCTGAACCCGCTGTTATCCGCCGTCAGCTGTGCATCCGATTTCTGCGCGATTTCGGTGGTGCCGCTGCCGGTCAGCTGATTACGCAGCAGCCCCTGTGCCCCTTCCGTGCGCAGTGTACCCGCCACCGCGATCAGGCTGTCGCCCAGACCGGCGATATTGCGGATAGTCACCTGCGCAGGCTGATCGATAGTCACCGCGGAATGCATCCCGGTATTCGCCCCGGTAACCGTCAGCGTGTCATTATTCACCACCAGCTGACCCTCGCGGGTACCGCTCAGATAGCCATTCACCTCACCGCCATTTTTCACCGTCAGTTTGCCGTTACCGAGCGCCACCAGACTGTTTTCCGCAGACGTGAGTTTCCCGGTAGTCTGCTCTGTACCGGCACCGGCGGTACTGGTCAGTTCAACCGCCGTCCCGGACGCCAGATCCAGCAACTGCGTATTCCCTAATACATTGTCAGCTTCTGCCCGTAATTTACCGTGACGGACAAACGTGCTGCCGGTGTAATCATTGTTGTTATTTGACAGCGTGACATATTCACTCGCGGTATCAATTGCAAGGTCGCCCTGTCCGGTGATTTTCGCCCCGAAGTTAGCGGCTGAACCGGATTTCCCGGACTGTGCCGCCAGCACCAGTGCATCACTGCCTTTGCCCTGCAGATCCACTTCGGTCAGCTGATAAGCCACATACAGCCCGTCCGCGTTACCACCGGCATTTTTACTGGTCTGTAAGCCGTAATCATAAGTGCCTTTCGCCACCACTTTGCCGTCCTGGCGCAGATCCTGCTCTGTCTTCGTATTGGACGGGATCACATTGCCGTCTTTATCCGTCAGCTGCAGATTCAGTCCGCCGGTATAATCCGAGGCTTTACCGGCATTCACCAGCTGAACCACAGAATCGCCTTCATCCTGCTCCGGCAGCGGCACTTTATTATCCGCTGACGGCGTTGGCAGATTATCAAACCCGTCCGCTTTCACCTGAACGTTGCCTTTCGCGTTATCCAGTTCGAGGGCGTTCACGCTGATATGACCATCCGCCTTGCTGCTGCCGGTGATATTGTCGCTAAAGGCCAATGTCCCGCCGCTCATTGCCAGGCGATCAAATGACTGAGTACCGACCCCTTCGCGGACGGTTGCCACAGCCTTATCACCGATATCCAGGCGGGATTTTTGCAGCGCACGGGTGTTGTCACCGGCGATATCAAAGGTACCGTTTGTCAGACGCAGCGTACCGGTGAAGTTATCCCCCGCAAAAGCCGCGCTCTTGTTACTAAAGTTAAATGCCTGACCCGCTGTTGAGGTAGTGACCAGACCATCCCCCTGTAACTGATGAGCAAAGGTATGGGCGTTATTCTGATTGATAAACAGCTCACCGCCTTGTTTCACGGTGATACCGTCATCCACCGTCAGTTCATTCAGTGTGATGTCGGTATTGCGCAGTTCGAAACGGCCTTCCTCAACATTCAATTTTTCAAAACCACTGATTTTGCTGCTGTCCTGTAACACATAGTGGCTTTTTTTGCCTGTCAGCGTCAGCGTATCCTGTCCGCCGCTGCCTGCGGTCAGATTGCCGAACAGGGCATCACTTTGTGCTTCAGAAACATTTTTCAGAATCACATTGTTCTGACCATTACCGGCAGTCCCGCTCACCAGTTCCGTGCCGCCGTTCAGTGTCACGGTATTGTTGCCGTTACCGGCTGTCAGAATGCCGGTTTTGGCTTTTCCGGTCATTTCAATGGTGTTATCGCCGTGACCTGTCTCGATATCACGGGTGTTACCGCTCAGCGTAATGGTGTTATTTCCGCTGCCCAGCAGCGATTTTCCGCTGATCGTGCCGCTGTTGGTAAAGCGGATATTACTGTTCTGATGTGCATCCACCGCCATGCCGTTGGTACCGGCGGTCACGGTGCCGCGGTTGGTGAAGCTGAAATCATTTTTCAGCGCGGTCAGATCCACCACACTGTGATCGGCGTTTGAGGTCAGTTTGCCGCTCTGTGTGATGTTTTTAGTCTCACCCAGCACCACCAGTGCGGATTTCCCTTCCGCTGATTCGATATTCACATTCATTCCGCTGATAACATCACCGGAGGTATTGGTCACAATGCCGTTGCCGCCCTTATCTTTCACATTGATCGTGGTGCCGTTGGCGCCCGAGGTGTCGAGATTGCTTTTCGCCATCGTCACCCCGCCTTTGCCGTCATCCGCTTCCAGTTTCAGGCCGGAGGCATTCTCACCGCTGATATTGATGGTGCCGCTGCCGGACAGTTTAAACCCGCCGCTGTCATCATCGGTATTCAGCAGATGCAGACCACTGCCGCTGCCGGTGACGTCAATATTGGCTTTATCCAGTTTCACGTTTGAACCGGAATGTGCCCGTACCGCATCCGCCGAATATTCACCGAGGATCTTACCGCTGCCGCCGATAGTCATTGAGGCACCTTTATTCAGGCGGACTGCGGCGGTGCCGTTATTGGCGGTAATATTACCGGTGTTATTTACCACGGAATTTTTGCCGTAAATATCAACACCCACTCCATTCACAGTAATATCGGTGGTGTTATTCACCGTTCCGGTTTCCACACGGATACCGGTGGCGTTGTCTGCTTTACTGAAGTCAATATTACCGTCGTGATTGAGCACACCACCGTTGATCAGCTTATAACCGATGGCGTTTTTCGCGATATTGTCATCGGTTCCGCCTGATTTCAGGTGCGCTTTTGAGGTCAGTGTGGTTTTGTCCGATCCTTTGGCGATCGCATTACCGTTGATATCGTAATAGTTGCCGTCGATCACCGCGATGGTTCCGCCTTCGCCGGTAACATTAATGGTCGTCTCTTTATCCAGCACAACCTGACCGTCCGCCCCGGCACCACTGGCCAGATACAGCCCGGTCGCCTTTTTTCCGTTGACATTCAGTTGCATATTGCCGGTTTTCACTTCGGTACCGTTATCCGCAATATAGAAACCCCGGCTTTTTTCACCGTTGATATCAAAGGTGTACGTTGTCCCTTTGCTGCTGTCCCCCAGGAACTGTGCTTTCTGATCAACACGGAACAACGTCGAGTCGGTGTTATCCAGAGTCAGCGCCACATCACTTGCCCCGAAATTAATCCGCGAACTGAAGGTTTCGTCTGCGCCTTTACGCCCGGCGATCCAGTAACCGGTCTGGTTGACCGAGTTTTTATCAAAAATAACATGACCTTTCTTAAGATCGATGATCCCCCCCACACGGGCAAAGACCCCGACGGTGTTATTGCCTTTCAGTTCAACAGTTCCGCCGTCGATAATCACTTTCGCATCATCCGCCCGCACCCCGGTGGTATGCGATGGTTTGGTTGTGCCGTCTGCGGTTCCGTTGTTGGTGGCGATCACTTTCCCGTGATGGATGATCGTGCTGTCGCCCAGAGCCAGCAATCCGACCGAACCGGAACCGGAGACATTGATCGTGCCGTTATTTTCAATAATATCCTTATCACGATTAGTACCTGATACCCGCATACCGACAGTATTGGTGCCCGCCACGTCGATTTCACCCTTGTTAACGACCGTCAGCTGTGAATCTGCATGACGGTTCGGTGTCGATGACGCGTTAATACCGACAGCATTACTGACGCCGTTGTTAATCTCAATTTTTCCATTATTTTCAATATAATAACCCTCACCCGCTTTGGCGGTTTCATCCAGCAGAGCGGCCACGGCGTTCGACATAATCCGCATATCCCAGGTATCATCCTCACGGCCGCCGGACAGACTTACGCCATCCTTACCCATCAGAATATCGCCGTTATTGACAAACGAAGCCCCTCTGACCTGCACGCCGGTCACGGTTCCTTCATTTTCGCCGATCCCTTTCTGCCCCAGCAGCAGTTTGCCGCCCTTCTCGTTGGTGACCTGTGAACCGCCGGATGCTGTCACACCGGTGTTGGCAATTTCATCTTTATCCGCCGGGTCATTATTGGCGAGGTTGAAAGCCTCGACCGCAATGGTACCGGCGTTGGTATAGCGTGCATTTTCCCCGGTGACCTGATCACCGTGGATACGGGTTTTGCCGTCTCCCAGCAGTAACGTACCGGTGTTGGTAAATTCCGCATTATCGATTAACGCATTCTGCCCTTTATAATTCGGGACGGAGGTTGTGGCATCGTGGAATACTTTCGCGCCGTTATGCGCAAAAATATGATAAGCACGATAACGACCTGAATCTGATGCCGTTTCACCACGGATATCCGCGCCGTCCTTAATATTCAGCACACTGCCTTCACCATCGGCCTCAAAAATAGATCGCCTGCCGATGTCGGCGGTAATGGCCTCATTCAGCCGGATATCTTTATCTTCCAGACCTTTCAGATCGATATTAACGTCAAAATAATCTTTGTCCTGCGGGCGCGGGACAACCGTCGCTTCAATCAGCGCTTTATATGCCGCTCCGGGTAATATGTTGTGTTTTACCGCGTCTATCAGTAACGCATTGTAATCCGCCAGTCCCCGGGCATTCCCGATCGCAAAAGTATCACCAAGGGCATAGGTTCTGCCGTTTGAGACAAACCCGTTCAGTTCTTCCGGGATAGTGACTCTCTCAACCAGTTCATTCTGTGGCTGGAAACGGTATTTATACTCACCGGAGGATAAATGCATGCCATAGGCTTCACCGAACGTGACATGCAGCTTGCTGGTGGTATCAATAGTTGCGGATTTTCCGTTGTCTGCAGCCGCCACAAACAGTGAACTGTCTTTGATAAAATTAATATTCCAGTCAACATTGTCAGCTGCAGTCATATTCAGGGCACCATCGTTGACCTCTGCCAGTGTCAGATGGTAGAACGGTGATAATTCCGGTTGTTTTTCCAGCAGATACACGCCCAGCTGCGGGTCGATCTTTTTTTTGAAAGCGCCGGTGTTATACGCCTGCATAACAGCAATTTCCCCGTCTTCCTTCTTCCAGGTAATCTCTTCCATTGCTGACGGGTTATCCGGGATCTGCCAGTCTTCAATAGCATTCAGGGAAGCATCACCGGGAACTGCCTGTCCGTTACGGTATTCGGTAATTGAAATAACCTTATTTTCATCTGTATTCTTTCCCCACAATTCCTGTAATGAAAGCCAGGTTTCATGGTAATCAAGATTATTCGTGAATTTGGTATTTTCGTTATTTAAATTAAGGCCTTTAACACCACCATTATTAATAACCCTGGATTGTTCTTTCTCGTTTGAATTATTTACCCATGTTTTAGTTGTGCTGTTATATTGTCCCGGGAGATATTCCGTTTCTAACCACGGTTCTGCAGAAACCGCCGGTTCTGCGGCCTGTACTGATATACACAGCCCGCATCCCGTCAGCATGACCAGTGATAACAGCGCCAGTCTTTTCCCTTTTTTTGCACCCTTTGCAAATTCAGATGCGACAACAGAATTCCCTGTCCGCTGATTTTTTACGACTTTGAATATTTTATTCATTGTTTATTTTTCTCAAAATTGAAAGACGTGAATAAGGAAATTCCGGGTGCAGCAACCCCTGACACCATTTAATGCGTCACAGAAAAAAATGAGCCGTCACCGGAAAGGCTGACGGCTATCTGCATAGCCGGGTTATTTAATTAATTTATTTAACGTTCACCTGAATTGTCCTGTATCCGGACTGAAAAAATTTTACTTATGGAGAAATCGGCGGCGTATTATAGGGAGGCGATTACAGATGTCTACAGGGGTTTTAAGAATCATCCTAAGTCAAATTAACTGCAAAATAATCACAATGTGATAAATAACCATTATTTTACAAATAAAATGCGTTAAAACTGGCAGGTAATCACGTTGTACCACTTTTTTCATCCGACCAGAATATCGCCACAAAGCAAAATAAATGACTATAGAATATCAATTCTACAGAATTTAAATTGATTTAAATTTTTATTACCAGAGTTATCAACCAATGACGTTGAAATATATAATTCATACAATTTATTTCAAATAATGACCAAATGCTAAATTCAGTTACGCAATATAAAGAATATTTATTCAAAAAATATGAATTTAAAGAACATTAACTTTTTACCGTCTTTTTTTGACAAAAAGCACAAATAACTCATTTTATGTGTTCACATGACATAAAAATAAACATAAAAAACACAATAACAATACAAAAAACCACAATTTAAGCATCATAAAATATACTTTTACTGTGTGTTTGTTTAACAACATATAATCACCTCCGGGTAGTCCGCCACGTTACCATTAAGATAAATTACTTATTTTATGTGTTTCCATCGACTCTATCGTCTGTTTTAACCGGGTTATTTACGCCATTTACGCTTGATAACTGAAAATATCAGTGAAATATCGCAATGGAGCAAAAAACAAAAAATAAGCAGCAGAGCGATAAAACAGGCATTCCATGTGTAATTCTGAACAACTGACAGGTGTGACTCAGACAGCACGTCTGACAGGTGCCGGATATCCCTGAAGTGAATATTAATGCACGCATACCCCTGATATAACTCATTTATCATTCAGCGGTAAATGCGGATTTTTTGACTGAAACAGGTGATTTGTACGGGAGAAAGACACTGCTATAATGAATCGGTGACAGGAGGAACAAAAGCGCTATGACGATTTTTGACACACTGGCAGAACGCCATATTCAGGCAGCGCTTGAAAGCGGGGAATTAGAAGGACTGGCCGGAGAAGGTAAGCCGCTCACATTGGATGATGACAGCCATGTTCCGCCGGAACTGCGGGTCGGCTACCGTTTACTGAAGAATGCCGGCTATCTTCCCCCGGCATTACTGGCCCGGCAGGAAGCCGTTTCTCTGGCGGAATTATTGTCTGTTCTGCCGCCGGACAGCACAGAATATGAACAGACAAATAAGCGGTTACGATTGCTGGCGATACAGTTACAGCAGGCGGGGCTCAATACGGATTTTCTGTATCACCGCTACCATGAGGCCATACAGCAGGCACTGAATAAAAATAAATAATTCCTGATCGCGTCAGTACAATTCATAAATCTGATCAGAGGTAAAACCACGGTACATCAGGTAACGCATCTGTTTTTGCTTCTCTTTATAGTCAGCCGGTATCATCTCCCCGAATTTCTTCATTTTTGCCTCACGGGCCTGCTCAAACCAGTCGGTCTCCTGCGCGGAAAAAACCGCATCAATCAGTTCACCGTCAAACCCTTTCTGGCGTAATTCCTGGCGGATCCGCACCGGCCCGTGCAATTTTTTCACCCCGGCCTGAAAAAACAGCGCGATACTGCGGGTGTCATCTAGATACTGTGAGTCGGTCAGCCGCGCCATCACCCGGGGCAGAACACGCTCTTCCGTCGGGGAGGTTTCCTGCTTTTCGGCTATTTTCCGTTTTAGTTTGCGGGCCAGTTCTGCGCCGGCATATTCCCGCCGTCCCAGCAACCATATGGCATAATGATAAAGTTGTTTTTCATCCATCGTGACACCTGCGTGTTATCCGTTAAAATCGTGATAACATACCATATTCCCACTATATTCAGAGAGACAGACAATGGCACAACTGACCCCGCAGGAAAAAGTATATATTGATGACCTCGCTATGCAGCGGGTTGATGATATGAACAGCGATGAATTTCTGGTTCGTCAGCTGGATGACAAAATTCACGGGCTGGCATCTCATCTGAAAGCCTATTTTGAAGAACGTCTGGCTTTCCATAAACAGAACAAAAACTGATTCTGTCCGGGCAGCCGCAACGCTGCCCGCCGCTGTCCCCCGCCTGAAATAATCGCCATATAAACAGTTACACTCGTTATCAGCTGATTCTGATAGTTATCTTTCTGTACCTAAAATAAAGTTGAAAACAATTAAAGTTCTCTGTAATTGTGCCGATAATGAATAGCAGGATCACTCTGAGTGATTGATTTTTCGCTGTTAATACTGTTAATGATAATTATTCTTGATTGTTGCAATCAATCATTATAAAGAAAAAATAATATTAAATACTGCATTTTTTAACATAGATTAAATGAATATTTAAAAATATTAACAACAATCAATGCATAACATCGTAATAACATAAAAAGACAGTATATAAATCCATAAGTAACTGTCTGTATCCGGATATTACAGATAAAACCCACCTTTTAATTCTAAAATCAGAAAAATACTTCAATTAATCATTTCGTGACTATATAATCTGTTTCGTTTTAGTTATGCCTTCCATTCTGATGTATAAGAAACCTCTTTCCTGTTAACGGTAATAAAAAATTGCCGGGGAAAACTATTTCTTATTGATGCTACTAACTAAATAAACCCTGCTGATTTGTTTTTTCAGAATCCGCTAAAAATCACTATGACTAAAAATAAATTTACAGGTAACGTAATTAATTCCGTTGCCGGATTTATTATATATTCCATCCCGGAGAGGATAATGAATAAAAAATTCGCTCTTGCAGCGTCTCTTTCCCTTATTTTTGTTGCTAACTCTGCGTCTGCGGCGACCACCGCATCCGGTGGTTCCATCAATTTTACCGGCTTCATTACAGATGCTACCTGTACCATTAATAATGGTAATGCAAACATGTCGGTATTATTAGATCCGATTACGGTTAATCAAATCAATCATCCGGGCGCAATAGATGAAGGGAAGAAAGCATTTTCTCTAGAATTATCAGACTGTAACGCCAGCGACAAAGATAAAAAATCACTGCACATTAATTTCGCATCCACCAATCTGATTGCCAATAACGGTAATTACCTGATCAACCAGGAAACGGATGAGAAAGGCAATCATAAAAATGTCGGGATTGCGTTAACATCACAAAAAAGTGATGAAGTCATTAATTTAAATACACCATACGATACAAAAATTATGGCTGATAATGGTGTCATGCAGTTTTATGCAAAATATTATAAAGTCGGCAGTGAACCCGCTCAGCCGGGTAAAATCAATACCATGCTGACATATAACCTGTCTTACTTCTGATATTTTCAGGCCTCTTTAATTCAGGGGCCTGATTTTTGAAAATACCTATCATGAAAAAAAGTATCTTAACATTATTATTATTGGCGGTGACATTTGTCAGCCGGGCAAATGTTATTATTAACGCCACCCGTGTTATTTATCCGCAGGGAAGTAAAGAGGTTCCGGTACAATTATTTAACACCGGGACACAGCAGGCATTAGTCCAGGCGTGGATTGATGACGGCAACCCTGATTCCACCCCGGAGACCGCCAATGTTCCGTTTATTCTGACACCACCGGTGGTGAAAATTGACGGTAAAAATGGTCAGCAACTGCGGGTGAAAATGACGCCGGTACAGCTTCCGGCAGACAGAGAGTCCCTGTTTTATCTGAATTTACTGGATATTCCGCCGCTGCCGGACAGCAGTGCGGATAAAAACATGATGCAGATTGCTATCCGCTCCCGTATCAAACTGTTTTACCGCCCGTCCGGCCTGACCCTGAGTGCGGATAAAGCCCATACCCGCCTGACATTCACCCGTGACGGTCAGCACTATATTCTGAAAAATGACTCTCCGTATCATATTAATATTCTCGGTCTGAAAGAGACCGCGAACAGCCGTGATCTGGCGGAAGAAGGCACGATGATTGCCCCTTATTCTCAGTTCACGCTGCCTGCCGCAGCCGGATTACCGGCCGGAAATCACTATTCGCTGACACTGATCGACGATTTCGGTGCCATCAATACCTATCCGCTGTCCCTGAACTGAACAGCAGCCTGATGCCGCGCCCTGTCCGCCGTTTTTCCGCCCTGATTTCATTATTGCCGGTGCTGCTCAGCACACCGGCAGCCGGGGCCGGGTTTAACACCTACTTCCTTTACGGCGATTCCGCCAAAGCGGATTTGTCACGCTTTGATCGCGACGATACCCTGCCTGACGGTGAATACACCGTTGAAATCAGTGTGAACGGGGAATGGAAAGGGCGTTTTCCGCTGCATCTGCAACAGAGCGGACACACGATTCTGATCCCGCAGGAGGATGTGCCGAAACTGGGACTGCGTGAAAGCACACCGCCGCCGCAGGCCGATGAAGACGGTTATGTCGCACTGAGCAGTCTGGTGCCGCCGGACAGCTATACCCTGAATACCGGGCAATTTCAGCTGGCACTGAATGTGCCGCAGGCAATGCTGGATACCGTGCTGAAAGGGTATGTCGATCCGTCACGGTGGGATCAGGGCATTAATGCTGCGATAGTCAGTTATAATGCCAATTACTATCACGCCACCCATAAACGTGACGGTAGTGATAACGACAATGCGTATCTGACCCTGAACAGTGGTCTGAATCTGGCGGGCTGGCAGCTGCGGGATCAATCCTCAGTGACCTACAGCAGCGGACAGAGCACGCAATGGAATACCAATACCCGTTACCTTCAGCGCGGTTTTCCGGCAATTAAATCGGATTTCCGTGCCGGGGACAGCTATACCTCCAGCGAACTGTTCGACTCGGTCCGTTTCCGCGGCGCAACCCTGAAAACAGATATGCGCATGTATCCCGATGCCTGGCAGGGGTTCTCTCCCGTCGTGCGCGGTGTGGCACAGACCAATGCCCTGGTCAGAATCTATCAGGATGCACAGCTAATCTGGCAGCAGAGTGTTCCGCCCGGTCCGTTTGTGGTCGATTCCCTGCTGCCGACCGGATCCGGCGGGGATTTGCAGGTGGAAGTGAATGAAGCGGACGGGCAAATCAACCGCTTTATGGTGCCCTTCTCCGCTGTGCCGAATATGTTAAAGGAAGGCCTCTTCAAATATGAGCTGAATACCGGTGAAGTCCGTCTGACGGATACCGCTTACCATCCGGATTTTGCACAACTGAATCTTCAGTATGGCATTAATAACACGCTGACCGGCTACGGCGGTGTGATTGCGGCGGAAAATTATCGGGCCTTTCTGCTCGGCAGCGGGTTTAACCTGCCGATCGGCGCATTATCCGTGGATGTTACGCACTCCGATGCCCGGTTCGGACAGGACATGCCGCGTTACCGGGGCGAGAGCTACAAGGTGGCCTACAGCCGTTTCATTCATCAGACCAATACCAATTTTTCGCTGGCGGCTTACCGTTATTCCACCAGCGGTTATTTCAGCCTGGCAGATGCGGTGCAGTATCAGGAACAGCTTAACCGGCAGGATCTGACCGGCGATTTCTCCCCGCAGTCACAGAGTTACCGCCAGCGCAGTACCTTTAATGTCAACATCAACCAGCGGATCGGTGCGGATTACGGATCGGTTTATCTCGCCGGTACGCTGCGTGATTACTGGGGCGGTCAGGGCAGCACCCGCGAATATCAGCTGGGTTATGCCAATAACTGGCGGGATATCAATTACACTCTCAGCGCAGGCCGGACCCGTTACAGCAAAGACAGCAACAATCCGGCAAACAGTAATAATGAAGAAACGCGGATAAATCTGACGCTCTCCGTTCCGCTGACCCTGTCCGGGCACAAGGTGTATCTGACCGCAAACAGCATGACAGAAGAAGGCCGCTATCAGAGCAGCAATATCGGCCTGAGCGGCACCGCCGGGCAGGGCAACGCGCTGAGTTATAACGTCAATGCCGCGCATCAGCAGTCCGGCGGCACCACCTTCAGTACCAGCGCCGCTTACCGGGCAGCCCCGGCGACACTGAATGCCTCTTACAGTGAATCCGGCCGTTACCGCCAGCTGGGAGCCGGTGCCACCGGCAGCGTAGTGGCCTGGTCCGGCGGTATTCTCACCGCCAATCAGCCGGGGGAAACCTTTGCGGTGGTGAATGTGCCGGGCACCGCCAATGCCATCGTAAACAATGACCGCAATGTCACCACCAACACACAGGGTCAGGTTCTGGTGCCGTATCTGTCCGCCTACCGCAAAAACGCGCTGATCCTGGATGCCTCACAGGCACCGGAAAATGCAGCGGAACTGCTGGGTAATGTGCAGGATATCGTGCCTTACGCCGGGGCGGTGACACTCGTGAACTTCAGAACGGATACCCGGCAGGAATTTTATCTGCATGCCGTGCGCCAAAACGGTAAACCACTGCCGTTCGGCACAGAAGTCACTGACGGGAACAATAACAGCATCGGCTATGTCGGGCAGAACAGCCTCATTTATATAAGAAGCGAAACACGGCCGGAACAGATCAATGTCCGCCTGACGGATACGGACAGCGGCTACTGCCGCATCACACTCACACCGGATCCGCAGAGTACGCCGCTGCCCTGTACAGAATAAAGGAAACATCACCGATGCTCAGAAAAACCCCTCTTTTTACCGGCCTGCTGATGCTGATCGCCGGTTATGCGCAGGCGGAGTGCACCAACGACGGCAACAAACAGGCACCGTCGCTGATAGCTGATCTGTCGGAAACCTTTTACCGTCAGACGGAAACCACGCTTTATTTAAATACCCGCTACAGCGGGGAATTCAGCTGTAACGGCTACAGCAGCAGTGTTTCCAACGCCTCTTATCTGCAAAAACGCGCTGTGGTGGTCGGTTTTCAGAACGGACGCTATCCGGTCGAGTTCAGGGTGATTGACCTCCAGCCCGGCGGCAGCCAAAAATTCGGTTACAGCCGAAATCCGTATCCGGCGGGGAACCTTCAGGCACGTTTTACTCTCAGCGCCCGTGTGATGCCCCTGGGCTCACGCAGTGATGTGACGGTACCCGGCAGCCAGTACCGTTTTGACGGCGCAGTGATTGCCGCCGACACCACACGGGTCGGGATCTTTCAGTTCGTTATCCGTCTCGGGCTGGATATACTCACCTATCTGCTGAGCGGACACTGGCCGGAGCACAATGAAGATCTGTTCCTGCAGCCGCTGGATGTCATTTATCAGCCGCGTGAAACCACCTGCACCTTTGATAACGCAGATTTACTAGTCGAACTGCCGCAGGTGGACAGAGCGCAGCTGGTACGCAACAAAACCGCCGGAATGACCCGCTTTTATCTGGATATCTCCTGCCGGGATCGCCTGAACGGTCGCGCCAGCCGTCCGGTAAAAGCCTATCTGGCCAGCAATCAGGTCTGGCTGCGGGATATGAAAACCCTCATTGATACCTCACAGGGTGCGGCTCAGGGAGTCGGGATCCGGGTCGGTCGTTATGCGGATACCAATGACAACAGTGCGCTGGTCATCAATCCGCCGGGACGACAGCCGCGCGCTGATTCCTATCTGTTTGAATGGGGAAAGGACAAATTTATTGAAGTAAACAACGGCTTCAGTCTCTGGGCTTACTACTATGTGTATGATGCTGCCCGGCTCAGTGCCGGCCGCATCAATACCACGGCAATCCTCAATTTCGAGTACTACTGAGGGCAAATCCGGATAAACATGACCGGTAAAAACCGCAGAAAAAAGGGAAAAAATGGCCGGTCACCGCGTGAAAAACATTAATTTTCCGGATAATTCCGCCATTTTTGCTGAAATCCGCTATCGTTTAATGTCCGTTTTAACTTACTAATAGTCATACATAAAATCAAAAAACAGAATTTTATCCTGCCAAAACATACCCGATTAATATTAAACGATGGATAATAAGGCTGGCCTTGGTTTTTATATTTTGCTAGTATTCGTTCGATTTTTGTTCAGACAATAAAACGAGGAAAAAGCAATGCCCTCTCTTTCGATGAGGACAAATGCAGTCTTCGCTTTCTTGATTTTACTATTCTTTACCGGTTCAGGCTTTGCCTCAACCAGTACCACGACAAGCTTGCCGTATTCGCATCAAAACACGCAGCAGTTACAAAAAACGCTGCCTGATTTGAAAAAATACGCGTCAGGTACACCCCGTAAGAAAGCGTTTTTAAATGCCATTGTCCCCGCGATTGACAAAGTGAATCGCGAAATCATGAATGACCGCACCTGGTTACTGGAACGCCGGAATGCCAAACACTGGTCACAGAGTGATATTGCAAAGCTCGGAAAGCTTTGCCGGAGCTATGATATGACATGCAGCTCGCCTAAGCGCACCGACTGGAACGCGCTGCTGAGCCGTGTCGATATCCTGCCCACCCACTTCGTTGCCACACAGGCGGCAACCGAGTCAGGCTGGGGAACATCAAAACTGGCTCAGTCCAACAACAACCTTTTTGGTATGCGTTGCGGACGGGGCTGTAGTGCCAAAGCCGGACAGGTTCAGGGCTACTACGCATACAACACTATTGAGGATAGTGTCACGTCCTACATGAAAAATCTGAATACGCACCGTGCTTATAATTCACTGCGTTCAGAAAGGGCAAAACAGCGTCTGGGTGATGATGACTCACTGAGTACACCGGAACTTATCAGTCAGCTGGAAGGTTATTCGCAAAAGGGAGATGCCTATAACCGTTACCTCCGCCAGATGTACGACAGTAACAAAACACTGATCACATCGGCACAGAAGGTCGCCCAAAACACCTAATCGTTCTGTTCACTGTGGCAGACACCGGAAACCCGCACTAATCTGAAGATTACGCGGGTTTTTTTATGGCTTATCATCATTCTTATTGAATCGTGGTTGATAACTTATATTATACTCAGCACGCTAATTATGATATTCCCAACAAGCCTGCACAGAGCCTGATATGAATTTCTTTTCATTTGAATTTCTTGCCTCCTTTACTGCCTTTTTTCTGGTTTACTGGCTCTGTCAAAAAAAGACCCGTTTACAGAATATCCTTTTAATTACGGCGAGTTATCTGTTTGTTTTCTCATTTCAGGCAAGCTTCGCGTATGTGCTGGCCGGGTATACCCTGTTTATTTATCTGCTGACGAATGTTCTGAGCAGCCGCCTGTCCGCCCGGTCGGTATACACACTGCTGGCAGCAGGGATTATCGGCTGTTTTACGGTGTTCAAATACTACGGGTTTATGCAGGAATCACTGCAAAGTGCGCTGCTGCAGGCCGGTGTGGAGGCTGAGCTGCCGGTGCTTTCGGTATTGGCGCCGCTGGGCTTATCCTTCTACGCTTTCCATTCCGTCAGTTATGTGGTGTCGGTCTGCCGTAAGGAGATTGAAAAAGCCTCCTTTTGGGATGTGGTGCTCTATCTCTGCTTCTTCCCGAGCATTGTCGCCGGCCCGATAAACCGCGCCAAAGCATTCATGCCGCAAATACAGGCAGTCTCACGGGAAATTATTGATTACAAAAAAGCCCTGTTACTGATCATCCTGGCGATGGTGAAACTGTTTTTATTCAGTGCCTATCTGTCAGAAAATTTCGCTAACCCGGTCTTCAGTTCGCCGGTCAATTACAGCGCCGGTGAGATTCTGGTGGCGGTGTACGCCTATGCCTGGAATATCTATTTCAACTTCTCCGGTTACACTAACCTGGTCACCGGGATTGCCATGCTGATCGGTTTCAGGGTACCGCTGAACTTCAATGCGCCGTACCTTGCCACCAACCTCAAAGAGTTCTGGGCACGCTGGCACATCAGTCTGTCGACCTTTATCCGTGATTATATTTATATCCCGCTCGGCGGTAACCGCAAGGGCTGGCTGCGGATGAACCTCAACGCCTTTATCGCCATGGTGATTTCCGGGATCTGGCACGGTGTCGGGCTGCCGTTTATCATCTGGGGTGCACTGCACGGGCTGGGGATTGTGCTGATGAATATCAAACACAAACTGCTGCCGCCGCGCACCGATCCGGCGGAAACGCTGTGGCAGAAAACCGGAGTCTGGACCGCCCGGATTTTCACCTTTCATGTGCTGTGTCTGACCTGGATTTTCTTCCGCAGCGCCACGCTCAGTGATGCCGTCACCATGCTGACTCAGCTGACCGCTGACGGCTTTATTGCCTCTGTCATGGCCAGTGCGCCGCTGATTATCGCCTTCTGGCTGCTGCTGTTTATTTATCCGCAGTGTGTCAGTCTGTATCACCGCGCCGGACACTACTACCGGCGGATCCCGTGGTTCTGGTATCCTTTACCGCTGGCTCTCTTTATGACGCTGGTCTTTATTTTCTCTCCTTCAGGCATGCCGGGTTTTATCTATGCGAATTTTTGATTTTACCGAAAATCTCGAACGGGCACTGAAGGTCGTCTTTATTGTGCTGACAGCAGCAGTGGCACTGGTCTGGCTGAACCAGAACCCGCTGGCCCGCTACTGGGAACAGACTTACCACCAGCCTGCGCCGTGGGCGAAGCTGGAAGGGCATTACGGATGGGAGCTCGGGGGTTACCTTCAGGAAGGCGTGGTGGCGGCCGGAGAGACACTGTGGGCCTATGCTCAGGGCAACCATATCGTTGAGGAAACGGAAGAGGCTGTTCCGGGCAATACCGCGTTTCCGGAGGAGTTTCCGGTCGGGCTGCATTTTATCAACGGCTACCGTTATCCGGCTGCCGCACTGTCTGTGACCTTCCCTGAACTGCTGAACCGGGAACGTCCGGCAACCGGCAGTCCGGTACTGAAGCTGAATCCGGAACAAATTGCAGAACACATACTGACGAAAAAAGCACCGAAATCACGAATTGCTCTGGACGCCGGTGATAAAGTTTTCTTCGTCGGCGATTCCCTCATGCAGGGGGTTGCGCCTGTGTTACAATCCCGTCTGGCCAAAACCTACGGCATTGAAAGTATCAACCTCAGCAAACAGAGTACCGGCCTGACGTATCCGAAGTTTTTCAACTGGCCGGAGACTATCAAAACCACTCTGGCAGCCAACCCGGATATCCGCCTGCTGGTGGTGTTTCTTGGCCCGAATGACCCGTGGGACATGCCGCCGGAAGGCGGCGGGCGCTATCTGCGCTTTATGTCGCCGGAGTGGGAAGCGCAGTATCGCAAACGGATTCAGGATATTCTGTTAACGGCCCGGATACAGGATGTGGACGTCATCTGGATAGGACCGCCGAATATGCGCAAAGACAAGCTGTCAGGTGGTGTACACTATCTGAGCGGGATCTATCAGTCGGAAATTAATAATGCCGGTGAAATCTGGTTGTCCGCCAATACCATTTTCAAATATCAGGATAAGATCTATTCAGATTACCCCGGTGACGGCAGCAGCACTATCAAGCTGCGCAGCGGCGACGGTATTCACTTTACCTACAAAGGTCAGAAGGCGATCGCTGACACGGTATTTGATCTGATTAAATTTAATGCTGCGCCGGAGGAAACCCCGGCGGCGCAGGAAAAAACAGAAACACATGATGAAACAACAAAAACGCCCGTCGTGGCACCTTAAACCGGCCGGTGCGATAGCCCTGTTTGCTGCAGCGCTTTCCCTGCTCTCCTGCCAGAACGATTCGGATAAACAGTGGATACAGCCGCAGACACCTCCGCCGGTGTCGCGTAATGATCTGACCAACTACGGCGATCCGAACCTCAGCCGCCTGGCACACCGCCTGCGGGATCCGTCTGCGCGTGTTCATATTGTCCAGATTGGTGATTCTCACACCGCAGCAGATTTTTTCTCCGGCACGCTGCGTGACAAATTCCAGGCGCGTTACGGCAATGCAGGGATCGGCTTTGTGCCGCCGAGCATTATCGCCGGACAGCGCACGGCCAACTTTGTCTTCACCGAGCCGAAAAAACAGTGGTCATTCCTGACCAGCCGCAAAGATGATGCCCCCAACTTCCCGCTGGGCGGCTTTATTATTTCGCCGCTGACCCCGCACAGCACCCTGACGATGAAAGAGCGCAATCCGTCCTCTTATCAGTATGACATGCAGGTGCTGTACCAGACCGGCTACCCGGCCTCCGTTGCGGTACGCGGCGGCAAAGGCGGCACGCTGAACCTGGCACCGTCCTCCGCGTGGCGTTTTTCTGACAGTGTGCCGGTGACATTCCCGGCAGAGATCACGGCGAACGAACAGAGCCCGCTGAATATCGGCGGCTGGTTTATCACCCGCAACCATCCGGGCGTGATGCTCTCGTCTGTCGGTATCAATGGCGCGACAATTGCCATGACGGAAAAATGGCTGCCGCAGTGGGTGAATACCCTGGCGCAGACCGATCCGGAAATGGTGATCCTGGCTTACGGCACCAATGAAGCCTTTAATGACACGCTGGATTTGGATCTCTACCGTCAGCAGCTGACCAATGCCGTGCGCAGCATCCGCAGCACTATGCCGGACGCGGTGATCCTGCTGGTCGGCCCGGGCGACAGTATCAAGAACAAAACCGCACCTGACTGCCGCTCACAACAGCCGGCCAATCTGCACAATGTGATACGGATCCAGCATTCTGTCGCGAAAAGTGAAGGCTTACTCTACTGGGACTGGCAGCAGTTCATGGGGGGGGATTGTGCAATCAACAGCTGGGTGCTGCGTGATCTGGCACGACCGGACAAAGTCCACCTCTCCGGCCCGGGTTATGAGAAAAGCGCCACCGCACTCTATAACGCCCTGGAATCGCTCCTCAGCCAACAGTAACCGGTTCTCCCGCAGATAAGCTCATTATCTGCGGATCCTTTCTCCTCAGCCGTTTACGCTGTGTCCCAGTACCCCGATCATGGCATTCTCATTCACAAACTGAATCATGCCGTTGTCTTTATCGGTCAGTTCCAGTTCTTTATCACCCTCTGACGGCACCACAATAATAAAACGGCTGCCGTTACGTTCGGCGTTCTTGCGGCAGGTACTGATCCGCATCCCCGAACAGTCATTCTTAATGGTGAAATGCGGGAACAGAGTTCTCAGACGGCGACCGACCATCAGTGCATGACCGGCAGCACGGGTGTTTTCCGGGATCAGCACCACATCGGTCGCGTTCTGACGCAGCAGTTGTTTGTGGCATTTGCGGATCAGAAAAATAATCGGGTCGAGCATAAAGGCAAAACCGCTGACCGCCACCGCTTTATCCAGCAAATGTGACGCACTGGCATCATAGCGCCCGCCGCGGCATAACAGCTCATCGTGGCTGTCCGGATGCGTGGTGCGCCATTCAAACAGGGTATGGCAGTAATTATTCACCGGATACAGCCCCGGCGTCACACTGTACGGAATTTTCAGGCGGTTGAGGGATTCCAGCAGCTGACGGAAGCGGGCGGCGGAAGCCTCAGAGAGAAATTCACTGAGCCGGGGGGCTTTTTTATTAACGATATCCAGCAGCTTGTGCGGTGTGGATAATAACTGCTCCGGTTTCTCTTTCAGTTTCACCAGCCACGGCTCTTCAAAGAACGGCAGAAACGGCTGATAATAGTCTCTCAGTGCCTGACGGAAATGACTGAATTCGTCTTCGCTGCCAACGGTATTTATTTTTAATTCAATATACGGCGTGAGATGCAATGAACTGAAAAAATCATACTGCATTAAAATATGTTCCAGCTCGATATCAATATTATCGTAACCGAACGCTTCCACCCCGATCTGGTGATATTGTTCAAAATCCTGTTTTTGCCCGGCGACATTGCGGAACATCGCACCGATATACCATAACTTACTTTTCGACTGTAAACGCTGATGCTGTGCAATCACCCGCAGACAGCCCATCGTCCCCTCACCGCGCAGCAGTGCCGGATGGCTGCAGTTAAGTTTGGGCCCGTTATGGTTATCATCCGCAAACGCAGCAGTATTCTTCATATGGTCATCCCAGTACTCCAGCAGCGGGAAGCGGATTTCCTGATAACAATAACGTGCCAGCAGTTTAGAGGCACGGTTTTCCAGCCAGATCCAGTCCGCCACATCATTACTGTAATGTTTGCGCGGCCGTCCGCTGTGATGCGGGCGCACTGTCCGGTTCACTTCAAATTCCAGTTTCTGGCAATACTGATTGGTACCCAGCACGCAATTCTGATTCAGACAGATTTGAATCCGCTCAATAACAGACTGGCTGATGGTGGTATACAAAAAATGCTGGTAATGGATCCCGCGCTCTTCCGGTGTTTTACCTAATTGCAAATAACACTGGTGTTCAGTCATTCTCGGAATAGTACATTCCCCGGTGTTATGACCGTAACTGGAATAATTTAAGTTATGTTTATCATTATTTGATGACTGGTCGGATGTGAACGTATCAACATATTGAGAGACCAAAAGAAAATAGGAATTTGCTTCAATCAGACAACTGTTATAACGCCGATCCCATAATGCACCGGTACGCTGATATTTATTATTGTAATAAGGAACATACTGACGTCCGATGTGCTGGATAAAACGGCTTAAGTCTTCTTTTGATTTTGGTGTCAGCAGCAACAATACCGTATCGGCCTGAAGTGAATAAGCATGAAGCTCGCAATCATATGATTCTAAAGACCTGTCCACGCAGGTCAGGAAACGGGCGTAATCATTCTCTTCCTGAAAGAGTTTTTCATGATTGTGTCCGTTAAGTTTAATCAGCTGTGGTAATCCCGGAAAATAAAGGCGCTCTCTTCTTGGCATAGGTCAGCGCTCCAATCGCTAAAAATAATCAATTTATCTGATGAGTAATATAATATAAAACCGGTTTTGTCATTTTAACTCATATCATAAAACCCGTTTTTATTTCTGAATGCCATTCTTTTTTATCGTGTTGAAAAAAGTATATTTATTTTTTACTTAACCGCTTTGTTAATTCACATATGACAAAAGTAAAATAATAACCACACCCAAAGTCGGATTATTCACGCCGAAAAAGGGGGACAGAGTCACTTACGGGAAAACAGCACATAAAATAGTCATTTTCAGCCGAAACTGTTATGGAAGCGCTGTTTTTTTTGATCAATATCAAATTTAGAACGACATTTAAAAATTAAGTTTTCCCTATCTCGGTAATTGTCATCGGGTGCACCTTTCCAATTAAACAATCATTACAGGAAAAGCATTATGGGAAACATGAGTGCCAGTTCCGCCCATAAAATGGGGGTGGTCGCGCTGACCCTGGTAACCGCATCAAATATGATGGGTTCCGGTGTGTTCATGCTGCCGACTAACCTCGCGGGCGTCGGTTACATCTCCTTATGGGGATGGTTATTTACAATCATTGGTGTTATCGCATTAGCATTAGTTTTCGCCAAAACCAGTCTTATCACACCGCGTAACGGCGGTATCGTGGCTTACGCCAGCGATGCTTTCGGTCCGTTTATCGGTTTCCAGACCACAGTTTGTTACTGGATTAGTGCCTGGGTCGGTAACGTCGCGCTGCTGGTTGCCGGTGTCGGCTACCTCAGCTACTTCTTCCCTGAACTGAGAAACCCGGCTATCGGCAGTGTCGTTGCTATCGCGATTCTGTGGGGCTTCGTGGTATTAGCCAGCTTCGGTGCCCGTGTCGCCGGTCGTGCGCAGTCATTCACTGCAAGCTGCATGCTGGTTGTTGTTCTGGGTGTCGGTGTGATCGGCTGGTTCTGGTTCGATCCGCAGATGTTCTCTCAGGTTTATAACGGCACCGGTAAAAGTGATACCACTGCTATTATTACTGCGGCATCTATCGCACTGTGGGGCTTCCTGGGTGTTGAATCCGCGGTGGTTTCCAGCGGCCAGGTCGACAAACCTGAATACACTGTTCCGCGTGCCACCGTGTATGGTCTGCTGATTGCGTCAGTCTGCTACGTCGGCAGCTGTACCGTTATCATGGGTCTGGTTCCGCATGAAGAACTGGTTAACTCTGCTGCGCCGTTTGCGGATGCTGCCCGTTACATGTTCGGTGAAACCGCCGGTACTGTTGCGTCTATCCTGAGTATCATCGCCTGCTTCGGTTCAATCTCCGGCTGGTTAATCCTTCAGTCTGAAGGTCCGCGTGCCGGTGCTGACCAGGGTCTGTTCCCTAAATTCTTCTCCGATGTGAACAAAAATGACGTTCCGATGAAAAGCCTGATTTTCACCGGTGTGCTGATGAGCCTGGTGCTGTTAATGACCGCATCACCAAACCTGGCCAAACAGTTTGAAATCGTCATCCTGATGTCTGTCTTCGCATCTCTGCTGCCATACATGTACGCACTGATTTCGCTGCCAATCATCATGGTTTCCAAAAAAATGAACCGCGGCAGCACCTTCATTTTCTATAACGTCCTGGTGATTATCGGCATTATCTACTGTGTCTTTGCCCTGTTAGGTTCCGGTTCTGATTCTATGTTCTGGGGTCTGGTCATGATGTCCGTCACTATCCCGCTGTTCAGCTTCGTGGCTGCCGGCCGTGCGAAAAAAGGCAACGACATTCTGTACATCAACGACGAACAAAACAAAGCGTGATTTGCTCCGCTTCACAGTCTTCAATTTTTGAAAAACAAGAGGTAATTAAGTATGACTCTGTCTATCAATGATCAAAACAAACTTGATGCATTCTGGGCTTATTGCGTAAAAAACCAGTATTTCAACATCGGTTATCCTGAATCAGCGGATTTCGATTACACCAATCTGGAACGCTTCTTACGTTTCTCTATCAATAACTGCGGTGACTGGGGCGAATATTGCAACTACCTGCTGAACTCTTTCGATTTCGAAAAAGAAGTGATGGAGTATTTCGCAGACCTGTTCAAAATTCCGTTTGAACAAAGCTGGGGTTATGTCACCAACGGCGGTACCGAAGGTAATATGTTTGGTTGCTACCTGGGCCGTGAAATCTTCCCTGACGGTACGCTGTACTATTCAAAAGATACTCACTATTCCGTTGCGAAAATCGTTAAATTACTGCGTATCAAATCTCAGGTTGTTGAATCTCTGCCAAACGGCGAAATCGACTATGACGATCTGATGAAAAAAATCGCTGACGATAAAGAAGCGCATCCGATTATCTTCGCTAACATCGGTACCACTGTCCGCGGTGCTATTGATGACATCGCTGAAATCCAGAAACGCCTGAAAGCAGCCGGTATCAAACGTGAAGATTACTACCTGCACGCTGATGCGGCACTGAGCGGCATGATCCTGCCATTCGTTGATGATGCACAGCCATTCACCTTTGCTGACGGTATCGACTCCATCGGTGTGTCCGGCCACAAAATGATTGGTTCGCCAATCCCTTGCGGTATCGTTGTTGCGAAGAAAGAAAACGTAGACCGTATTTCTGTTGAAATCGACTACATCTCCGCACACGACAAAACCATCACCGGTTCACGTAACGGTCACACACCACTGATGCTGTGGGAAGCTATCCGTTCACATTCAACTGAGGAATGGAAACGCCGCATCACCCGCAGTCTGGATATGGCGCAGTACGCTGTTGACCGTATGCAGAAAGCCGGTATCAATGCATGGCGCAACAAGAACTCCATCACTGTTGTGTTCCCTTGCCCGTCAGAACGCGTCTGGAGAGAACATTGCCTGGCAACATCCGGCGACGTGGCTCACCTGATCACCACCGCGCACCATCTGGATACCGTAGAGATCGACAAACTGATCGACGACGTTATCGCGGATTTTAACTTACACGCGGCATAAAAAAAGGCAGTGGTAAATATCCACTGCCCCCTTACGGTTCGTTGCCGGCGCAGACGCCAATCCTGCCGGCAACGCTCTCTAACCTATACAGCGACACAGGATGATGCAAGAAAAAAGACCAAAAAACACGGCTCAGTTCTCTGATCGTGAGATTTTTTGCTCCCTCATCCGCAGCTGGAGTATTTCTGTGAGGACAAAATGGTATGGTTCCCAATGGTAAACCCACCCACCGCATGGGCCTGACCGCCCTGATCATTATGACGGCTTCCAATATGATGGGAAGCGGCGTGTTTATGTTACCCTCCTCCCTGGCGCATATCGGCTCTGTCGCGCTGTGGGGCGGACTGCTGACCTTCTGCGGCGTGCTGGCACTGGCGCTGGTGTTCGCCAAAACCGGTGAAATCTCCCCCTGTAAAGGCGGCGTGATTGCCAACATCGGCCGGACATTCGGGCAGTATATCGGGTTACAGACATCACTTTTTTACTGGCTTTCGACCTGGATAGGCAACTGTGCCTTACTGATCTCCGGTGTCGGTTATCTCTCTTATTTCTTTCCGCAGCTTCACACTCCGCTTTACGCCGCTATTACTGCTATTATTATTCTCTGGGCTTTCGTTCTGCTGGGTTTGCAGGGCGCAAAAGTCGTCGGCTATGCGCAGATTTTTACCGGCCTTTGTATGCTCACCGTTATTCTGAGCATCAGCATTTTCGGCTGGACCAGTTTTGATTACACACGTTACATCACCAGTTTTAATGTTACTCAGACCAGTAACACAGATGCTATTTTTGCCGCCGCCGCCATTTCGCTGTGGGGCTATCTGGGCATTGAATCCGCGTCGGTTTCATCTGCCCAGGTGATTAATCCGCGCCGCAATATTCCGCTGGCCACGATTATCGGGCTGGTGATTGCCGCCACCTGCTATCTCAGCTCCACCAATGTCATGATGGGGATCCTGCCCCATGAACAGCTTGTTAATTCCACCGCGCCGTTTGCGGATACCGCCCGTTATCTGTGGGGCGAACATGCGGGACAGATTATCTCTGCGCTCGCCATTATTGCCTGCTTCGGTGCATTACCGGGCTGGCAGATTTTACAGACTGAAGTTCCCCGCTCTGCGGCGGAAGAAGGCACATTCCCGCGTTTTTTTGCGGATGTGAACCGCCACAGCGTGCCGTATAAAGGGCTGATTTGTACCGCCGGGATGATGAGTGCCGTGCTGTTGCTTACCATCTCACCGAGCCTGGAACAGCAGTTCCGCAACATCATTATTCTTGCGGTATCCGCCAGTCTGATCCCGTATGCGTTTGCAGTGATTTCCCTGCCGATCGCCATGATCGCCAAAAAAATGCAGTACGGGCGCACCTTTATTATTTACGCCACTCTGAGCCTGATTGGTCTGGGATTCATTATGGTCGCGCTGACAGGCGCCGGTACCAAACCGCTGTTCTGGGGCATGGTGCTGCAAATGGTTACCATTCCGTTGTATCTGTTTTTTATTATGCGCCGTGAAAAAAACACTACTGATCCCCGTCCCGGGCTCGCCCTGTCGTACATCCCGGGGATCTGCACTGAGCAGACCGCTGAGATGGCGTTATCGGCTGACAATGATGACAGCCGGAATTTCTCACAGAGAAACTGTATATAGAGGACTAAAAATGGAAAAGATTCAGTCAATCAGAGGGATGAGAAGTGTGCTTCCGGAAGAAACACCGGTCTGGCAGTGGCTGGAAAACCGGATCAGGAATATCACTTCCCGCTACGGCTATCAGGAGGTCAGGCTGCCGATTCTGGAACCGGTTGCCCTGTTTGAGCGCGCGGTCGGTGAATCCACCGATATCGTCTCAAAAGAGATGTATAACTTCCTTGATAAAAGCGGCGAGCACATCACCCTGCGTCCGGAAGGTACCAGTGGTTGCGTCCGGACCGTGATTGAGAACAACATGTGCTACAACACCACGCAGCGCCTGTGGTATCAGGGCCCGATGTTCCGTTATGAACGTCCGCAGAAAGGCCGTCTGCGCCAGTTCACCCAGTTCGGGGTGGAAACCTTCGGCATGCCGGGGGCAGATGTGGATGCCGAGCTTATCTTTATGGTGAAAGATATCTTTAAGGCGCTCGGTGTGGATAAGCACGTCCGCCTGGAGATTAACTCCCTCGGGACACCGGAAGAGCGTTCAGAACACCGTCAGCAGCTGGTGAATTACTTTATGCAGCACAAAGCGCTGCTGGATGAGGACAGCCTGCGCCGTCTGGAAACCAACCCGCTGCGTATCCTGGACAGCAAAAATCCGGATATGCAGGAGATGATCGAAGCGGCACCACGCCTGCTGGACTTCCTCGGTGAGGAGTCACAACAGCACTTTGATGAGCTGCGCCGCCTGCTGGACAGCGAAAACATTGCCTATGTGGTCAATCCGCGTCTGGTCCGCGGACTGGATTACTACACCCGTACGGTGTTTGAGTGGATCACGGAAGAGCTGGGTTCACAGGGGACAGTCTGCGGCGGCGGTCGTTATGATGGTCTGGTTGAATTATTCAGCGGCAAACAGTTACCGGCTTCCGGGTTTGCTATCGGGATCGAACGGCTGTTACTGCTGATCCAGACCCTCGGCCTGGATAAAGCGATTGTGAATCAGCCGGATATCGTGGTGACGTATGAAGACCCGGCACAGAATGTGGAAGCGCTGTTACTGGCTAACACACTGCGCCATCAGTTACCGCAATATAAAATCCTCAATGATTTCACCCGTGCCAAACTGAAGCGTCAGCACAGCAGCGCACTGAAATCCGGCTGCCGTTACATTGTGACGCTCAACCGTGACGGACAGATAGGCTTGTGGGATCTTACCGCGAACACCAATGAAACGGTGACCACAGACACACTCGCCAATGCGTTACTGAATAAAACCATCACCGCGATGGCCTGATAAACAGGAATGAAACTTAAATAAAGCACTGTTTTTACAGTGCTTTTTATTTCATGCTTTTACCGTAAAGTGAAAATGATAAAAATCACTGCGGCAGATAGCCGTGCCGTATTCCAGCACTCTGCCCGTTTTATTGCGGCTTCTGAGGATAATTTTCATCAGTGAGGCCGTCGGCGGGACAGAAAGCAGTTTTGCTTCTTCCGGTGTCGGGTGGCAGATAGAAAGTGCATACTCCTGCACATCCGGCTCAATCCCCTGCGCCAGCCAGTGCGCATACAGAGAGCCGTCCAGCAGATCAGGGCGCGGCAGAAAAGCTTCCGGGATAAACATGGTTTCCAGCGAGACCGGAATATCAGCCACCAGCCGGACACGTTTGATCACCGCCATGGTATCACCTGCGGATAATTCCAGTTCAGAGGCCAGTGAGTCCGGTACAGAGTCCAGCTGACGAATAAGCCAGCGGTTGGACACCTTGCCGCTGCCGGCGGCCTGCGCGGAAAAACCGCCGCCGGACAGGTTGTACTGCACCGGCAGATTAACCTGCGTGCCTTTGCCGTGATGTTTCACCACCAGCCCCTGTTTCAGCAGTAAGTCCAGTGCCTTCACCACCGTCACGCGGGATACCTCCAGCGATTGCGCTAAACGACGCTCAGACGGCAGAACACAACCGTGCGTCAGCTGCTTTTGTGTGATGGCTTCTTCAATTCTTTGTTTCAGCTGGAGATATAACGGAACGGTTGATTGCTGATCAAGCCTGTGCTGTAAAAAAGTGAGAAAATCATGTTCCACAAATAGGTTCCTGTCATGCTGCGGATAACGGCTGAAAACAGTGTAGCAACTTTTGTGTCCGCTATCACATACTGATTAAAATCAATTCAACTGGACTACAACTGGACTTATTTGTAGTCTATTATATACTCTATAACGATAAAGGCTCCACAGCCGTTTTATACCAATAATACAGTTTGTTGTTTTTCATTCATTCAACACCAGTCCAGATAATAATAAATGACACAATCAGCAGCAGTCCCGTTAAATGTGACAGAAAAACGTATTCTCGGTTGCCTTTACGGGCAGGCAACCGGAGATGCCATGGGCATGCCGTCGGAACTCTGGCCGAAGAGCCGGGTCCGTCAGCACTTCGGCTGGATTGATACTTTCCTGCCGGGCCCGGAGGAGAATATTGCCGCCAACGAGTTTGTTGCCGGGGAATTTACCGATGATACCAGTCAGTGTATTGCTCTGATGGATGCCATTATTGAGGAGCACGGTGCGGTCGTCCCGCAGACGATTGCCCGTCACATCATGGCGTGGGCCACCCGGATAAAGGCATTTGAAAAAAATATTCTGGGGCCGACATCAAAAGCTGCGCTGAATGCCATACACCAGGGAATACCTTTAGATAAAATAGAGGCAAATGGTGTGACCAACGGTTCCGCGATGCGTGTCGCGCCTGTTGGTTGCCTGATGCCATCATATAATACAGATCGTTTTATTGAGCAGGTCAGGCTCTCCTGTCTGCCGACCCACAAATCCGATATCGCCATTGCCGGTGCTGTCGTGATTGCGCGGGCCGTCAGTCTGGCTGTTGAGGACACTGACTGGTCTGCGATAAAACAGGCTGTCATACCGCTGGCTGACACTGTTCAGCGCCGGTTTGAGTCCACCTTCAGCCCGCTGCTGGGACGGAGGATTATGTACGCCCTCAATGTGGTCCGCGGGCGTACGGACGAAGAACAGGCACTGACCGATCTCTATGAGATAGTCGGTGCCGGTATGGATAATATTGAATCTATCCCGTGTGCCATTGCACTCGCGGATTTAGCCAACACCAATCCCGTACGCTGTGCGGTACTGGCTGCAAATCTGGGCGGCGACACGGACACCATCGGTGCCATGGCGACGGCCATCTGCGGCGCAATTCACGGCATTGACAGTTTTGATGCTGACAGTATCGCATTGATAAATCATACAAATAATATCGATTTTACGCCGTATGCCCGCCGTCTGGCACAGTTCAGACAGGAGTATGCCGCGACGAACAGGATGATGTCATGAGTCAGCAATCTGCCCCTTCAGCGTTGAACAACACCGATCCGACGATAGAAGAACTGGGGATCGGCCTGATCCCCCCTTCCAGACAGACCAAAAAACCCGCCGAACTGTTCTTTGTATGGTGTGCCGCTAACATCGGCATCCTCGGCGTGGTCTACGGCGCGATTATTGTGTCGTTCGGACTTTCCTTCTTTCAGTCGGTTTTAGCGGCAGTGGTTGGTGTCGCCTCCTTTATTTTAGTGGGGATCACCAGTATCGCCGGTAAAATCGGCCGGACCACCACCCTCACCCTTTCCCGTGCCAGCTTCGGCAAAAGCGGCAATATCGCGCCGACGGCGTTCTGCTGGTTTAACCTGATGGGCTGGGAAGCGGTGAATATCATCACCGGCACTCTGACACTGGCCGCGCTGTTTACCGCCATCGGGCTGGGCAGCGGACACCTGATGACCGCTATCGCACTGATACTGTTTGGCGGACTGACGGTACTGGTCAGTATTCTCGGGCAGAACACCGTTTTGCTGATGCAGAAATGGATCACGCGAATTTTCGGGGCCATGACCCTGTTTGTCGTGCTCTGGCTGCTGGCGACCGCAGACTGGCAGGCGCTGATCAACCGTCCTTCCGGTAGCTGGATCACCGGTTTCCTGCCTGCGGTGTCCATTATCGCCGCCGGCACCGGGATCAGCTGGGCGATTGCCGGGGCGGATTACAGCCGTGACCAGAGCCCGTCCTCATCCCACAGCCGTATTTTCGGCTCGGTGGTCGGCGGGGCTGCACTGCCGCTGTTACTGCTGATCCTGACCGGTATTCTGCTGACCGCGCAACTGCCTGATCTGGCGGCGGAAGAAAACCCGATCGCCGCCATCGGCGGGCTGCTGCCGTCCTGGATGGCGGTGCCGTATCTGGCTGCTGCGGTGGCCGGGATTGTCACTATCGCCGTCCTCAGCCTCTATTCCGCCAGTCTCAACCTGCTGAGCATGGGCATCAAACTCAAACAGCGCACCGCCGTTGCTCTCGATGGCGTGATTGTGCTGGCGATCGCGATTTATGTTCTGTTTGTTTCCGGTGACTTCCTCGGGCCGTTTATTTCATTCCTGGTGTTCTGCGGATTGTTCCTGGCCTCCTGGGCGGCAATTTTTATCACTGATTATTACTGCAAACACAAAACCGCCGGTTACGACGACGTTTCGCTCTACGGCGACACCGGAGTTATCTGGCCGACCTTCCTGTGCTGGCTCGGCGGCTCGGTTGCCGGGCTGCTGGTCACGAAGACCGGCTTTATTAACGGGCCGTTTGCCACCGGTGTGTTTGAAAATTCCAGTCTGGGGCTGTTTGTCTCCTTCCTGGTGAGCATGGCGGCGTACCGCCTGACACTGATGATGAAACCGGTACGGGGTTAAACGGAACAGATGGATGTATCGTTACTGACACCACAGCGCCCGGTCGTGGTTATCGGCGCGGCTTTCGGCGATGTGATGCTGGAAGTGAATGCCCTGCCGCGCAGCGGGGATGATATCAGCGCCCTGCCGCTCGGGCAGCAGATCGGCGGCTGCGCCTTTAATGTCGCCCGTGCCCTGAGTCGTCTCGGCATTGTGCCGGTCAACGGTATTCCCGCCGGCAACGGCAGCTGGGGAAAACAGGTCACTGCCGCGATGGAAAAGGAAAATCTGCCGGTTCTGCTGCGCCATCCGACGCACGATAACGGCTGGTGCCTGGCGCTGGTGGAAGAAAGTAAAGAACGCACATTCATCACCATCGAAGGCTGTGAGCAGCACTGGAGTGAAGAACTGCTCGCCCAAATTCCGGTGCCGGACAATGCCCTGATTTATGTTTCCGGTTACGAGCTGGTCAGTCCGGAAAGTGCGCCGCTGCGTAACTGGCTGCTGGCACAACGTGCGGATAAAACCCTGTTTGCGGATTTCGGTCCGCGTCTGCGGGACATTGATCCGGATTTTATTGAAAAGCTGCTGGCGAAAAAGCCGCTGCTGACCGTCAACCGTGATGAGCTGGCGCAGCTCAATCCGCAGGGCGGAAAACAGTCTGAGATACAGACAGACGATGCGCAGGCGTTTGCCGACAGCTATGGTCTGCCGCTGATCGCCCGCTTTGATAAAGAAGGTGCTGTGGTCTGTCAGCCGGGGCAGCAGCCGGTCAGCATCCCGGCATATACGGTACCGGTGGCGGATACCATTGCCGCCGGAGACAGCCACTGCGCCGGTGTTCTCGCCGGTCTGGCCTGCGGACAACCGCTCACGGATGCCGTCCGGACCGGTAATGCGGTGGCAGCCATTGTGGTCAGTCGTCCCGGATCTGACGGTGCCCCCACCCGCGCGGAATTGAGTGAGTTTTTACATCATCACCCCTGATACACCGCCCGTTTACCCGACAGCGATGTTCACTCAACCCCCGGATTCCGGGGGTTTTTCTTTCAGTAATTGATCGATGCCAGCAGGTCATCAATATTTTCGATCACTTCACGGCTGGCTTCTTCCATGGCCGTTAAATGCAGCTCCTCATCATGAAGTGAGCCCTGAGCCCTGGCTTCCAGTGCCAGACGCCCGGAAAGATGTACCAGCCGGTGCGGCCTTTCCAGCTTCCGGTAGGCATCATGGCCGGTAAACCGCTGTCCGTCGTCCGCGTAATACCATTTGCCGAGACGGCACTGTGTGTGGTCGTTAACCGATAAATCCGCGTTTCCGTCCAGCAGGCGGCGGTAGATATCCCCTTTCCAGATAACGTGATCCAGCTTGACGGTATTGAGAAACTGCTGAACCGCCACAAACCGGATGATCGCTTCCATCCGCGAGGAACTGGTGATCATATTCTGTAAGCGATCCTCGGCCTGCACCGCGATATTGCGGATGCTGCTCACCAGCTTCTGGTTATCTTCCGCATCCGTATAAATCGCTTTGGCATGTGATTTTATTTTGCCGGTAAAGGCAGTGATATTGACGGCTTCGTCCTGAATTTCACCGGATAACTGTTTTATCTCACGGGCAATCACTGAAAACCCGGCTCCCCGGCTGCCGACATGAGACGCTTCAATCGCCGAGTTAACCGCCAGCAGATTAGTCTGGTTGGCAAGGCGTTCGATATTATTAATGTTCTGATTAATCTGTCCCAGCACAGAGACCAGTTTTTGCGTGTAATCAAGCCCCTTATCCGCGTGCTCACTGATATCATCCAGCACACTGCACAGCTCCTGCATATAGCGGCGTGTTTCGCTGTTATGCAGCGCGATTTCATCCAGTGTACCCTGCTCCCCGGCAAGCCGGGTGCCGGAATCCAGCAGGGAGTTGCGGATAATCTCTATCGTCGCGATCCCATCCAGCAAATGACGGCACAAAATTTCACCGTGATAGTGCTGCTGTTCATCCGTATTTCCCGTCATCACGTGCTCTGACGGTGCCGGATAAACCGCCGGTTCCTCCCAGAAGACAACGGGCTGTTTTTTTTGTAAAAACATCCATTTTTTCATTATATTCAGCATGTTAATTCCGGTTAAGACAGATAATACAACTCAGGGAAATAGCGCGGATTGCCGCCGGGGTCACATTGACTATCGGCGGAAAAAACAGAGGCTTTATGCAGATGGCGGGGAGTGATAAAAACGGCAGCGGATTTTAATAACCCGCTGCCGGAGAGTGAAAACAGCGATGTTACAGGAAGGCGAAGAATAACATACCGACGATGGCACCGGTGGTGCCGAGGATGGTTTCCATCAGCGTCCAGGTTTTCAGGGTTTGTGCTTCCGTCGCGCCGGTAAATTTCCCGAACAGCCAGAAACCGGAGTCGTTCACATGGCTCAGTACAATAGAGCCGCCCGCGATACAAACAGAGAGAGCCGCCAGCTGTGCGCCGGAATAGCCCAGCTCACCGATAACCGGCAGCACCAGACCAACGGTGGTCAGACAGGCAACGGTTGCAGAGCCCTGGATCACACGGACGGCGGCGGAGAGAACAAAACAGGCAGCCGCAATCGGCAGCCCCGCACCAATCAGGGATTCCCCCAGTGCCGGACCCACACCGGAATCCACCAGCACCTGTTTGAACACACCACCGGCACCGGTCACCAGCAGGATAATCCCGGCCGGCTGAATAGCGGCAGAGCAGATTTCCATGACTTTATTGCGGCTCATGCCACGGCGGATTGCCAGGCCGTAAATCGCCACCAGACAGGCAATCAGGATCGCCAGGAACGGGTGTCCGATAAACACCAGCCAGGCGTGCAGTTTTGAATCCGGATCCACCATCGGCGCTGCAATGGTTTTCAGACCGACCAGCACCAGCGGGAACAGTACCAGCGCCAGGCTCAGGCCGAACGACGGCATTTTACTCTGCCCGATGCTCGGTTCAGTCAAATCTTCCGGCAACTCCAGGGTGACAAACTTACTGATAAAGTTACCGAACAGGGGGCCTGCCAGGATCATGCCCGGGATCGCCGCACACAGGCCGATCAGGATCATCCAGCCGAAATCCGCATCCATCTGGTCTGCCAGCAGCATCGGGGTCGGCCCCGGCAGCAGGAAGCAGGCCGCCGCCGCCACACCGGCAAACAGCGGGATAGCCAGGCGCACCACATTACCGCCGGTCCGGCGGGCAACGGCGAAAACCACGCCGATCAGCAGCACAATCGCCACATCAAAGAACAGCGGCAGCGCGCAGATAAGCCCGGCGATCCCCAGCGCGTAGTGCGCCCGTTTTTCACCGAAGGCGTTAAGCAGCTTCACGGCTATCTGGTCGAGTGCGCCGGTTTCATGCAGGATTTTGCCGAACATCGCCCCGAGCGCGACCACTATCGCCAGGAAACCAAGTGTGCCGCCCATACCGTTTTGCATGGTCTGTGTGATCTGCTCCAGCGGCATGCCGGAGAACAGCCCCGCGCCGATAGCCACAATCATCAGCGCCACAAAGGCGTGCAGCCGTGCGACCATCACCAGGAACAGCAGCAGTAATACCGACCCGGCGGCAGTTAACACCAGAGTTAATGTTGTCATGACTGACCTCCGGAAACCTGTCTGATAATCTGAACCGCGCCCGCAATCACATCCTCAAGCGGCGGCTGAATGTCCAGCACCTGCACATCCTGCTCGTCGGCAGTGTCCGGTGCTTCTAAGGTATCGAACTGGGTGATCAGCATTTCCGGTTTAAAGAAATGCCCTTTGCGGGCTTTCAGGCGGCTTTCGATCAGATCAAAATCCCCTTTCAGCCAGATAAATGACAAGTTTTTGTTCTGGCGGCGCAGGATATCGCGATAGCTTTTTTTCAGGGCCGAACAGACAATCACCGAGAGCTCATTGGTCCGCTGCATAGCAAAAATCGCGTCATTGATGGCTTTCAGCCACGGTTCGCGATCGGCATCATTCAGCGGGTGCCCGGCCGCCATTTTTTCGATATTGGCACGCGGATGCAGGTAATCCCCGTCCAGAAAGGCCGCATTCAGCCCGGTTGCAACCCCGTTAGCCACAGCGGATTTTCCGCAGCCGGAAACCCCCATCAAAACAAAGGCGTGATGTGGTTTTTGGCTATCACTCATAACAATTCCTCTTATGCGGTCATTATCACCGGATATGTTACCGGTAACTATTACCGGTAACATTACCAACGGATATGGTTACAATGCAATCAAACACTGTTTTCAGATGAATAAATTGTGACAGTTATCTCAAACGAAATACCTGTCACTTCAGGAAGGGCCGGGAGCCGTTAAATACTCTCTCCCGGTAATAATTCGAAGCCGACATTCACTATCTGCTGAGGCGGCAGTTCACCGCGCAGACGCGCCAGCAGCACTTCTGCCGCACGGCGGCCCATCAGGTCACGCGGTGTGAGAACACTTGCCAGTTTCGGGGTCATCACACGACCGACATCATGGCCGTGGAACCCGGCAACCGCCAGATCCTGCGGAATGCGGATCCCGAGACGCTGACACTCAAAAATAGCACCGATCGCAAGGTCATCGTTGGTACAAAACAGCCCGTCAGCATCCGGATAATCGGCTCTGACCTGGTGAAGTTGTCTCGCCCCCAGCGAATAGGATGAACTTTCCTGCGTCATCACATTGCCCGGTTCAAGCCCGGCATCCCGCATGGCCTGTTCATAACCCTGAAGGCGCATGAATGTCCGTTCGTCATGACGTGCGCCGAGGTAAATCACACGGCGGCAGCCGCGTGTAATCATGGCCTGTGTCATTTCAAATGCAGCGAGCCGGTTATCCAGCCCGACGGCGGAATCATAGCAGGGGGAGACGCTGTCCATCAGCTCAACCACCGGAATGCCGGCGGTAGCCAGCATTTTCAGGGTGCGCGGGGTATGGGTACGTTCGGCCAGGATCAGGCCGTCAATATTGTAGGACAACAGGGAGACCAGGCGATCTTCTTCTTTCTCCGCCTGATAGCCGTAGTGCGCCAGCATCGTCTGATACCCGGCAGCATCCGTCACGGTTTCGATACCGCGGATCACTTCCGCAAACACCTGGTTGGTCAGCGAGGGCAGCAGCACGCCGATAGCCCGGCTGGTGGCGTTGGATAAAATATCCGGCACCCGGTTCGGAATATACCCCAGTTCATCGAGGGTACGGGCAATGGTGCCGCGCAGTTTTTCGGAAACCTGTTCAGGGTTACGCAAAAAGCGGCTGATAGTCATTTTGGTTACACCAACGCGGTCAGCCACGTCCTGTAACGAAGGGCGTTTTTTCTTCATAGTGCTTATCTTAATACAGACTGGTCTGTGTGTCGTCATATCCCGCCAAAAGAGGCCGTAGTTATACCGTATTCCACCCGGAATTTTACCTTGTTTTGACTTACTTCCCTATTTACCGCTGATTTTATTGACTCACCTCATGCTCTGCGCTAACGTCCCGCTGTATAACAATACATATAACGATAACGACGACTGATCACGATGACACTTAACCGCCTCTGTTCCGGATTTCTTTTCTGCTGCGCACTGCTGTTCACTTTCCCGGCATTGTCAGCCGCTGCCGCGCCGGAAACCGCCTCTCAGGTCTTTATTTATGGTCAGCTTCCGCCGCCGGAGGCCATTCACCGTGTGGTCAGCAGCGGCCCGCCGACTGATCAGCTTCTGTTTGCGGTTGCCCCGGAAAAGCTGCCGGGCTTTGCTTCCCTGTCGGTAAAAAACAGCCCGTATTTTGCTCCCCGCTGGCGTGCCCTGCCGGTCACCGGACGCCTCTCCGGACGCGGCAGTACCCTCTCTCCGGAAGCCCTGCTGGCACTGGCACCGGATGTGATTGTTGACAGCGGACTGACCGATGACACTTACCGCTCTCAGGCCGCCCGTTTCAGCCGCCAGACCGGTATTCCGTATATTCTGTTGTCCGGTAATCTGACACAAACCCCGGATCTGCTGCGTCAGGCCGGTGCGTTGCTGGGGGAAGCAGAACGCACGGAACAACAGGCACAGCTGGCAGATAAATGGCTGCGGGATGCTGCCGCTTTTGCTGATCGTCAGACACACAACCGCCGTTTTTATCTGGCACGCGGGGCGAAAGGTCTGCAAACCGGTCTGCGCGGTTCGATTCACAGCGAAGCCCCGGAATTGCTGGGGTTTGAGAATGTCGCGGATGTCCCGGATATGCAGGGGCTGGCGGAAGTCTCTTTCGAGCAGTTACTGCAATGGAACCCGGATTTTATTATCGCCCAGGATGCCGTGACGTATGATGCGATTATGCAGGGTGAGGTCTGGCAGAGCCTGGATGCGGTGAAGAATAAACAGGTCTTTTACTATGCCGGGCTGCCGTCCGGCTGGCTGGACAGTCCGCCGGGACTGAACCGGCTTTTAGGACTGCGCCGTCTTCAGGCACAGTTTGAACCGGAAAGTGCCGATCTGAAAGCAGACACCGGTTTGTTTTTCAGTCTGTTTTATCACTCGCCGCTATCGGAGGCACAGATTAACACTCTGTTATCCGCCCGATGACCACCTCCGCCAAAACTCTGTTACTGCTTGTGCTGCTGATGCTGATCACCGGCATTGCTCTGAATGTTGGTAAGTTCTCACTAACTCCGCAGCAACTGTGGGACGTGGTGACAGCGAAAATCACCGGCAACAGCGGCGCGGATGATCCGGTGCTGAGCCGCGATATGACCGTCTTCTGGCAAATCCGCCTGCCACGCATTGCCGCCGCGCTGATCATCGGCGGCGGGCTGGCTATCGCCGGGGCAGCGTATCAGGGCATGTTCCGTAACCCGCTGGTTTCACCGGATATTCTGGGCGTTTCCGCCGGGGCGGGGGTTGGTGCGATCCTCGGAATTTTTGCCGGTCAGTCAATGCTCACTATCCAGCTGTTCGCCTTTACCGGCGGGCTGTGTGTGGTTGCCCTCGTCTATTCTGTCGCCCGGCTGGCCCGTCAGCATGATCCGGTACTGTCACTGGTGCTGGTCGGGATCGCCGTCAGCGCCCTGTGCGGCTCTGCCATTTCCCTGATGAAAATTCTGGCCGATCCCTATACCCAGCTGCCTGCCATGACCTTCTGGCTGCTCGGCGGCCTGTCCGCGATTTCACCTGATGATATTAAAACCACCGCTCCGCTGATCGTTGCCGGGATGGTGCCGCTTCTGCTGCTGCGCTGGCGCATGAACCTGCTCAGCCTGAGTGATGAGGAAGCCCGCGCACTCGGGCTGAATGTCACCGTGACGCGGCTGATTTTTATTGCTTCAGCCACCCTGATCACCGCCAGTGCGGTCTCCGTCGCGGGGATTATCGGCTGGCTCGGACTGATTGTCCCGCATATCACCCGTTTGTTAGTGGGTGCCAACTTCAGCCACCAGCTGCCGGTATCTCTGCTGATCGGTGCCATCATGCTGCTGCTGACAGACACGCTGGCACGCACCATTGCCCCGATTGAACTGCCGCTCGGCATTCTGACCTCTGCGGTCGGCGCACCTTTCTTTATTTTTCTGCTGTTGCAGACCCGGAGGAACGGATGAGTGATGTCCTGACCACCCGCGGCCTGGCGGTCGGCTACGGAGATAAGTTAATACTCACTGACATAAATCTGCAATTACATCAGGGAGAAATTATTTGTCTGCTCGGTGCTAATGGCTGCGGTAAAACCACACTGATGAAAACCCTGCTCGGCCTGTTACCGCCGAAAGCCGGGGAAATCCGCATTGATAACACACCGCTGCGTGACTGGAGCGCCGCCGCACTCGCCCGCCGCGTTGCCTATGTACCGCAGGCACACAACATGCCATTTTCTTTCCGTGTGGCGGATATGGTTGCTCTCGGACGCAGTGCCCATCTCTCTCTGTTTGCCGCCCCCGGACGCGCCGAACGGCAGATGGCAGAGCAGGAACTGGCCCACCTGGGGATCGCCCATCTGGCACAACGCGCCTATTCCTGCCTGAGCGGCGGGGAAAAACAGCTGGTACTGATTGCCCGCGCCCTGATACAACAGCCGGGACTGCTGATTATGGATGAACCAGCGGCCAGCCTGGATTTCGGCAATCAGATAAAATTACTTAATAAAATCGAACAGTTACGTGAGAGAGGGATCACCGTGCTGATGTCCACCCACCACCCGCAGCATGCGGCAGCCGTGGCGGACAGTATCGTAATGCTCAGCAAAGACGGCCCCGCCTGCCAGGATAAACCTGCTGCGCTGCTCACACCGGAAACCCTGGCGGCACTCTATCATGTGACACCAGAACATATTGCTGCGCACTTTGCGCAGCCCGCTTATAAGGGATGCTCATGACTATTGATGATATCGATTTCGCCCGACTCTACCGCGACCATCTCGCACAGGCCGAACGCACCCGCAAAGATCCGGAACACTGGGATAAACGCGCGGAGAAAATGGCACAAAACTGTGCGAACCCCGCCGATCCGTACCTGATCCGCTTTAAAGAGATTGTCGATACCACCGGTGCAAAAACCCTGCTGGATGTCGGCTGCGGGCCGGGCTCTGTCGCGTTACAGCTGGCGGACAGCTTTGAGCAGGTCACCGGTATTGATTACAGCGAAGGAATGCTGAAAGTCGCGCGCCAGCGGGCAGAGACTCAGGACTGTTCACACGTCACTTTCCGCCACTGCGCCTGGGAAGATGACTGGTCAGCCCTGCCGCCGTGCGATATCGCAGTGGCCTCCCGCTCCACGCTGGTGATGGATTTACAGGCCGCGCTGCTGAAACTGAACCGCCATGCACGGCTGCGGGTTTACACCACTCACACTGTCAGCCCGACATTTGTCGATATCCGCGTGATCCGCGCCATCGGGCGCACACCGGTCACGCTGCCGACCTATATTTACGCGGTGAATATCCTCAACCAGCTTGGTATTCATCCCGATGTGGAATTTATCCGCAGCCCGAATTGCCAGAGCCGCGACAATATGACCTTTGAACAGTTTGCCGAAGGGGTGGTCTGGTCGCTGGGACAGCTTGATGACCATGAAATGACGCTGCTGCGCCGCTATTACGACCAGCAGGCGGCAGACGGCCTGCCGGTGGTACCCGCCACCCGCGACTGGGCCATGGTTTCCTGGAATGTGGTACCGGAATCGTCCCTGCTGCTGCCGGGAGGCCGGAAGTGATCTACTACAGTGATGCCTTTCTGGACAGCCTCCTGCTGGAGGACATTCATTACGGCGATCTCACCACCCGCGCACTCGGCATCGGCGCACAGAGCGGGGAAATGCACTTTTCCCGCAAGCAGGCCGGTTATGTCAGCGGGCTGACATTGGGTCAGAAATTACTGGAAAAACTCGGCTTACAGACACAATTACACGCGAACGACGGCGATCATACCGAAGCCGGTACCCTGTTACTGACCGCAACCGGACGTGCTGAAGCCCTGCATCAGGGCTGGAAGATGGTCCAGAATGTAATTGAGTGGAGCAGCGGCGTGACACAGATGACCCGCTGCATGGTGGATATTATTCGTCAGTATCAGCCGGACGCACAGCTGGCCTGCACCCGTAAAAATATCCCCGGCACCAAACTGCTGGCAACCGCAGCTGTACTGGCAGGGAAAGGCATCATCCACCGTCAGGGCTGCGCGGAAACTATCCTGCTGTTTGCCAATCACCGCCGTTTCCTGGCAGAGCCGGAAAACTGGTGTGCGGCGATTGCCGCATTGCGCCGTGAAGCGCCGGAAAAGACCATTATTGCCGAGGCGGATAATCCGGATGAAGCTTATCAGGCACTGAAAGGCTGCCCGGATGTGCTGCAGCTGGATAAATTCAGTCCTGATGATATCCGCCGTCTCGTTAAAGATGCCGCAGTGATGGCTCCGGGCTGCACACTGTCGGTTGCCGGCGGACTGAATGCAGAAACCATCGGGCAGTATGCGGATACCGGCGTGAAGCTGTTTGTCACGTCTGCGCCGTATTATGCGTCCCCTGCGGACATTAAAGTCCGGTTATATCCGCGCTGACAGAAAACCGCACAACCTTATAGTGAGTTAAGGGATAAACCGGTCAGGTCACTGAACCGGCCGTTTTACCCTTTTGTCTGGCAAGTCGTTATATAAATAAATACATATCGGTAACAGGAAAAATAATAATGAAGCGAACTCTACTCTGCTCAGCAATTCTGCTGGCAACCGCGCCTGCGGTACAGGCAGAAAGCACAGATATTCTGACCGTCTGGGGCAGCCCGGTGGCCTCTAATCCGGATGTCATCACACAGCCGCAGATGCAGTCGCTGAACAAAACCAATGCGGCGACAGCGATCAGCACCATGCCGGGTGTGGTTCTCGAAAAATCCGGCAACCGCAATGAGCTGACGGTAAAAGTCCGTGGTTTTGACAGCCGCCAGGTGCCGGTATTCTTCGACGGCATCCCGACGTATGTCCCGTATGACGGCAACCTTGACCTCGGTCGCTTTATGACCAGCGAGCTGGAAAGCATTGAGGTGAGCAAAGGTTATACCTCACTGTTACAGGGCCCGAACCTGATGGGCGGTGCAATCAACCTCACCACCGCCACCCCGAAAAAACCGTTTGAGGCCAATGTGGCATTCAGCCAGGGATTTGCACGCGGCGCGGATAATGCCTATAACACCAGCGCCCGTGTCGGCGCACGCAACGATCTCGGGTTTATCCAGGTCAGCGGCAGCCAGTACAAACAGCGTTTCCTCGGCCTGCCGGGATCCGATGATGATAATGCCCTGGCGGGCAGCAACGGCCGCCGTGCGCACTCCTCATCCGATGATAAACGCGGCATGGTGAAAGTAGGCTGGACCCCGCGTGAAACCGACCAGTATGTCTTTACCTATCTGAAGCAGGACGGCAGCAAAGACAGCTCGCCGTCTGCGGTGCCGGGCAAAGGCAAATACAGCTGGTGGGAATGGCCGGATTACAACAAAGAGAGCTACTATTTCAACAGTACCACTCAGCTGACAGACGGCGTGAATCTCCAGGGCCGCCTGTTCCATGACAAGTTTGAAAATACCCTGCTGATGTATAAAAAAGACGGCAAAGGGTACGATTACAGCTATTACGATGATTTCAGCAACGGTGCTTCTCTCCAGTTAGGGATCGACATGCGTGAACGTGATTTGCTGTCATTCTCTGCACACTGGAAAGATGACGTTCACCGTGCACAGAAACAGCGTAACGGGGATATTCTGCGTTACAAAGATCGCACTTATTCTGTCGCCACCGAATACCAGTGGGCAGCCACGTCTGATCTCGATTTTATCGGTGCTATCGGCTATGACTGGCGCGAAAGCCGCCAGGCGGATAAAGGTGCGGATGATAATGATCAGCACGCCTTTAACTGGGAAGTGATGTCAAAATACACCTTTGCCAACCAGGACAACGTGCGGTTCTCCGTGTCTGACCGCAGTCGCTTCCCGACACAAAAAGAGCGCTATACCACTGAAAAACCGAAAAATGACTCAAAAGGGATCATAAACCCGAATCTGGATCCTGAACGCGCTCTGACTTTCGATTTGACCTATGAAGGGAATATCACCGATAAATGGGGCTATCAGGCCAGCATCTATCATAACCGGGTTAAAGATGCGATCTTCGCCCATGATGTCGTTATCAACGGTAATGACTTTTTCCAGAACCGGAACAGCGGCCGCGTGGATTACACCGGGCTGGATCTGGGCGTGAAAGGCGAAGTCAGTGACTGGCTGAAAACCGGGATCAACTACAGCTACATCCACAGTGATCCGAAAGATGTTGATCATGTTGAAGGTCTGCCGAAGCATAAAATGTATGCCTGGGTAAAAGTCACCCCGATCGAGCCGCTGACAATCACCCTGGCTGAAGAGTTCCGTGCCTGGAGCTATCAGTCTATCGATAAAAACGAGAAAGTGGCCGGTTATGCGTTAACGGATCTGCGTTTTGATTACGACTTCGGTTACGGCATTTCCGCCAATGCCTCCGTCAATAACCTGTTTGATAAATCCTACGAGTACACCAACGGCTATATGGAAGAAGGCCGTAACTTCTGGCTGGGCGTGGAATACCGCTATTAATCAGCAGGACGCTTTTAGTGCAAAGCCCCCCGTTTCGGGGGGCTTCAGACCGTTGACGAACCCCGCTTTTCTACGCGGGGTTTTCTTTTATGAGCGACCGAAGGTCGCGATCGCGATATT
>DVQE01000010.1:0-85987 GCA_018239585.1 Pyrrhopyge papius papius | reverse complement strand
GTTCACACCGATAACCGCATCACCGCAGCCGTATGAGAGGCCTTCATAAATCTGTGCCACGATACTCTGCACTTCGTCACGGGTATCGTTCGGCTGTAAACGGCCGCTGAAATGGCCCGGCAGACCCATGGTGTTATTCGCACGTTTCACGACAGGAATTTTCTTCGCGCCGTAAATCAGGTCTGCGTTGGAGCAGATTTTTGCCACCCCGGCGATGACTTCTGAGGTCAGGCCTTTGCGCAGCAGATTGATGTTATCAAGAGAGGTGGTGTCGCTCAGGACATGCTCACGCAGCTCACCGATAGTCCAGTTTTTGACCCGGTTGTATTCGGTTTCGTTGATATCATCCTGAATCAGACGGGTTACGCAGTCTTCTTCATACGGAACGACAGGGTTGTTGCGGACATCCGCAATTGTCAGTTCGGACAGCACTTGTTTTGCTGCCACACGTTCCTGGGCGTTACTTGCCGCGACACCCGCCAGGATGTCCCCGGAGCGGAGTTCGTTAGCTTTCGCGAGAACGTCTTTCACGTCCCGGAACTGGTAGGTCTGACCAAACAGCGTGGTTTTCAATTTCATATTACGTTCCCTCAGGAAGGAAATGCGAGTGATTTAACAGTAACAGGGACGACAGAGCCGCTGAATAACGGCGAGCCGATGTCGATGTAATCGCCTGTGTGCGTGATAACTTCGTCGATAACAGCCAGTTCGCGGCCGTTCATCAGCGGACGCAGCAGCATGCCCAGTGCCTTACCGAAATCCTGTCCCGCAATCACCAGCAGCGGCATGGTATTCGGGTATGTTTTGGTAAAGCGTTCCAGGGCACCGATACAATACTGTACCGAGGCATAATTGGTCGGCAGTGATTCCGGCAAGGCCAGCGCGTACAGATCCTGCTGCGGATTAAGATCCATCTGCGTCAGGGCGCGGCTCCAGGTATTCACCAGATCTTCATCATCCGCGCGGCCCAGTGCCGGATGTACCACCGGAATATTGCGGACAGGCAGTGTGATGCTGTCCAGCCAGATGGTGCTGCCGGACAGGGATAACGTATGCGCACCGGCGCCGATCACCGTGGCACGGACAGTCTGTGCCGGAGTCTGCATCGGTAACGCACTGAAATCCGCATTACGGTGAATCGCCTGTGCCAGCAGCGGTCCGATATCGCCGAAACGGAAATCGTTGCCGCTTTCCGGATTGCTGTAACACTCACCGACACCGCCGGAGAGTGTGACCGCGTAATAACTGCTTTCCGCAGGCAGGCCATCTGTCATCAGCAGCTCACGTCCCAGCGGGGAGAGATTGCCGCTGATCACTTCATACAGCAGCTCACTCATGCGATCGGCAATGGTATTCAGCTGTACCGGTGTCAGGGACATCGGGTCGGTCTGCTCACCAAAGCAGTCACGGGCGATCAGACGGCCCGGCGCGTGCACGTAAGTGACGCGTCCGCTGCTGTCCGTTTCAAACAGACGGCCGCCGACGTTCAGACAGGCGGAACTGACCACATGACCGGCTTCGAACAGCACGTAGTTTGCTGTGCCGCCGCCGATATCAATGTTCAGTACCCGTGCCATCTTCTGCTCAGAGAGTGTCTGGGCTCCGGAACCGAAACCGGCAATTACCGATTCCAGATGCGGCCCGGCGGTGGCGACCACGAAATCCCCGAGTTTCTGGGATAACGCGACCACTGCCGGACGTGCATTGCGGGTTTTGGCGGTTTCACCGGTAATGATGATGGCACCGGAGTCAATCGCCGCCGGGTCCATCCCGGCGGCGGCGTACTGATCCAGCACCAGCGCCAGCAGTTCTTCCTCACGCAGGTGGCCGTCTTTATCCACCGGCGTGAACAGAACCGGGCTCTGCCAGATAATGTTGCGATCCACAAACTCATAACGCGGCACCTGTGACACCGCCGCGCGGTTTACCAGAACGAGACGGGAAAAAATCACCTGTGTGGTGGTGGTGCCCACGTCAATACCGACACTTAAGAGTTCGAGGGTTTTCATGCTTATTTCTCCTCCGCGACACTTTCAGCCGCTTCTTCAGCTGCTGCAGCCGCATCTTCCTGCTCAATATTTTTCGGCATCATCATGATGGCAACGAAAATTGCAGTGATACCGCCGATAATTTTCCCGGCAATCATCGGGAAGATCATCGGAGCCATGTTGGCGGCCACGAAGCCCAGGTGGTCACCCAGCGCAAAGGCTGCGGATACGGAGAATGCACAGTTGATAATTTTGCCGCGGGTATCCATTTTCTTCATCATGCCGAACATCGGGATGTTGTTCGCGAGAGTCGCGATCATACCGCCTGCCGCCATGTTGTTGATTTTCAGCAGGCTGCCGATCTTCATAAAGGATTTTTCAAACCAGCGGGTCAGCAGCAGCACCATCGGGTACGCCCCTAACAGCACGGCAGAGATAGAACCGATAACTTCGATGGCGCGCATCACCTGGCCCGGCACATCACCTTCTGTCATAAAAATCGGATCAAGGCCCGGGATCAGATTCCAGCCCACAGTGAACTTCGCCACTGCTGCCGCCAGACCGATCGTGATGATACCGACGAGGATTTTGGCGAAGATCTGGAAACCGTTGATCATTTTCTCAGGAATGAATTTCAGACCGAGGCACACCAGCGCCGCCACGATGATCACCGGGATCATATTGACCAGCAGCATGGTCATACTGAAATCCACCACCTGACCGTCAATTTCCACACCGGAGAATTTCGCCACCAGACCACCGGCAATACAGCCGACCGGAATGGTTACGATACCCGCCAGCACACCGAGTGCCAGGAAGCGGCGATCTTTCTTCTCGATAATGCCCAGCGCAACAGGAATGGAGAACACCATGGTTGCACCCATCATGGACGCCAGCAGCACACCTGAATATAACCACGCTGCCACATCACCGCCTGCCAGCTCTTTCGCGAGGAAGAAGCCGCCCATATCGATAGCCAGAATACTGCCCGCAAACACAGACGGGTTCGCGCCCAGCATTTCATAAACAGGAATAATCACCGGCCCGAGCAGCATGGCGATAACCGGTGCCAGCGCGGTCATACCGACCATGGCCAGACCCAGCGCACCCATTGCCATAAAGCCTTCTTCGAACTGTTCACCGGAACCGGCAATGCCTTTCCCGACTTTACCCAGGCCGATTTTACCGAGGATTGCCTCTGAGCCACCGAACTGGCTGAAGATACGATCCACGGCTGCTATCAGCATAAAACTCATCATGATGTACATGATGATTTCATTAATGCCCATACCCTTCTCCTTCCGTGCCTGTCGCGCAGGCTGTTCTTATTGATTGACTCAGGCTGACTCGTAAATCGCCGTTATCTGAGCCGCTGTGACCGCACGCGGATTGGTTTTGATGCAGATATCCTGCAACGCCGCTTTGGCAAACCCCTCGAAATCCTCACGTTTTCCGCCCAGAGATGGCAGCGTCTGCGCAAGTTCCACGTCACTGATCAGTTGTTCCACGGCCTCAATGGCCTCCATGTCGGTCATCGGCCGCTGAGTCAGCGCATGACCAATTTCGCTGTACGCCTGTTTACAGACCAGGCGGTTAAAACGCATTACCTGCGGCAGCATGACGGCATTCGCCTTGCCGTGCGGAATGTTGTATGCCGCGCCAATCTGATGCGCCATCGCGTGGCACAGCCCCAGACCGGCATTGGAGAACGCCATCCCGGCCATATAGGAAGCCAGCATCATGTCCTCACGGGCTTTGATATCATGCCCCTGGCCGACAGCGATCGGCAGTGCGTGGCTGATCATGGAGATCGCCCGCAGTGCCAGCGCCTGAGTCAGCGGCGTGACGTTGCTCGCCACATACGCTTCAATCGCATGTGTTAACGCATCGATACCGGTCATTGCTGTCACATGCGGCGGAACACCGAGTGTCAGACAGGCATCAATAATGGCGAGATCAGGCAGTAACTGGCTGTGTGCCAGCACCAGTTTGATATGGTTTTCCGCCGTGATAATCACGGAAACGTTGGTTGCTTCCGAGCCGGTACCGGCGGTGGTCGGGATCGCGATAAACGGCAGACGCGGATTCAGGGCCGCACCCGGCATCATATCCGCCAGCGGCAGATCCGGATTGGCTGCCAGCACCGCCACGGCTTTCGCTGCATCCAGTACAGAACCGCCGCCGAGAGCGATAATACCGTCACACTGCACACTCAGCAGATGCTCAACGGTACGGAACACATCTTTATCCATCGGCTCGCCCGGCGGGCACGGCCAGATTTCATACGCAATGCCGCTGCGGCTCAGATTGCGCTCCAGTACATCGGTCAGACCGGCCTGTAACAACATGCCGTCCACCATAATAAAAACGTGCTTAATTCCGCGCTCCGCGAGCACATCCCCGCTGCGGCCGACGGCGCCCGGGCCGATTAACGTAGTCGGCGGGACAGAAAACTCACGCACCTGACGGGCATTCACCAAATCAAGCGCCTGATAGATAGCGGACTGAACCTCAGCCGCGGGTAAACGATTATCCGGCATGACGGTTTTCTCCCTGAGATACACCGCAGACGGCAATCGCCAGCGGTGTCATAAAAATAGAATGCTGTGGCAGTACCACGGTAAGATGCGGGAAACGCGCCTGAAACAGCGACTGTACGCCGGGCTGCATACAGGAGCCGCCCGCCAGCCACAGTTCAGTCACATCCTCACCGCGGATATGATCGTCGACGATATCCGTCATTTTTTCGTAGACCGGACGAATAACCGGCCAGATGCTTTCACCGCGTTCGCGCTTCATCTGCTCGGCATCTTCCAGCTCAATGCGCTGATTGCCTGCCAGGGTCAGGGAAATATGATGACCACCGGTGGCTTCATCACCGGAACGGGTCACTTCACCTTTCTGCACAATCGCAATCCCGGTGGTGCCGCCGCCGATATCCACAACGGCAGCCTTATCCAGCCCCATCATGTCAGCAACCGCAGACGGCTCATCCAGCACTTTGGCGACCACCAGACCGGCGGATTCCAGCACATTCACTGAGATACGCGGATCGGTACCCGGCGGGAACGACGTTGTCGCCACCTCAAACCGGAAACCGAACTGTTTTTCCAGCGTATCCAGATGTTTATTCACAATTTTTACTGCACCGAAGAAATCCCAGACCACACCGTCGCGTACCACATCTGCCCAATCCAGGCACACCGCAACCGGCTGACCATCCGCATTGACCACCATGGACACCACATCACAGGTGCCGAGATCGATACCCAGCCACAACGGCGCATCTTTGTGATCACCCGCCTGCGGCTGATTACAGATTTCCGCTGCCTGCTGTAAGCGCGATGCCAGCCATTCCTGATTGCGTTGAACCATCGGTTCCTCCGGTTTAAAACTAACGTCTGGGTTAACGTGAACGACTCACACTAACCGGGAAAAAAGCGGTGAAGCCCGCAGGCTCCACCGCAGCGGCTTACACGATGCGGAATGAATCCACCATGGTGCAGCGGCGCAGACGGACAAACGTCCGCGCACAGGTCACACCTTCACCGGTCGGTGTGGTGATCGTCATGGTTGTCCAGCCTTCGCCGCCCAGTCCCAGACCGGCAATACACGGTCCGTTTTTCACGAAAATACTGGTGTCGATGGCATTCGCCATGCGGTTCAGGTTGCTGATGTTATTGGAGTGCATTGCTGCGGTATGATGGCAGCCGCCCTCCAGTTTCACCGCCAGGTCAATCGCCTGATCCACATCTTTCACGCGGATGATCGGCAGAACCGGCATCATCAGCTCCGTGACAGCAAACGGATGTTTGCAATCAGTTTCTGCGATCAGAAGACGGGTATCCGCCGGGACAGTCATACCGATAGCGGCGGCAATTTTCGCTGCATCACGGCCGACCCAGTCGCGGCTGACAGTGCCGTGGCCGGTTTCATCAACATTTTTCAGCAGAACCGGGATCAGCTTCTCGCTCTGTTCGCGGGTCAGTAATACCGCGTGATTACGCTGCATTTCGGTGATCAGTTTGTCTGCGATGCAGTCAACCGCGATCAGCACTTTTTCATCCGCACAAATGATGTTGTTGTCGAATGATGCACCGTGAACAATGGCTTTCGCCGCGCGTTCGATATCAGCAGTTTCATCCACCACGACCGGCGGGTTACCGGCACCGGCCGCGATCAGACGTTTGTTGGTGTGTTTGCGGGCAGATTCCACCACCGCATCACCTCCGGTCACGACCAACAGGCCGATCCCCGGATATTTGAATAAACGCTGTGCGGTTTCGATATCCGGTTTGGCAACAGTCACCAGCAGGTTGTTCGGGCCGCCTGCGGCAACAATGGCTTCGTTCAGAACGGTGATAGTGCGCTGCGAGACTTTTTTCGCTGCAGGATGCGGCGCGAAAATCACACTGTTACCCCCTGCGATCATACTGATGGCATTGTTGATTGCCGTTGCCGCCGGGTTAGTGGATGGTGTGACAGAGGCAATAACACCCCATGCCGCATTTTCGATTAAGGTTAAACCGTGGTCGCCGGTTAACACTTCAGGACGCAGACACTCAACACCCGGGGTGCCGTTTGCCTGTGCTAAGTTCTTCGCGAGTTTATCTTCCACGCGGCCCATGCCGGTCTCTTCAACAGCCAGAACCGCCAGTTCACGGGCATGTTCGGTTGCCGCACGGCGGATTGCGCCGATGCAGAGATTACGCATTTCAACGGTTTTTAATGATTTCTGTGCTTCTTTGGCGGCAAGAACGGCATCATCCAGGGATTCAAACACCCCGAAACCGTTATTCTGTGAGGCTGCCGCCTGCTGTGGTGCCGCTGATGCAGCCGCCGGTTGTGTGCCTGCACTCATGCTGGCCAGAACCGCTTTTACCACATTCTCAATTTCTTTCTGATCCATATTCACCCACGCCTCTTTCTGTGACTCGTTGCGGCGATTTATTTATGAAAAATCACCTGACTTTCCATAACGGCCTCATCCACAATGCCGATGATGCTGAGATCGACCGGTGACGCTTCTTTGCTCTGAGCACGCCGCGCCGAACTTCCGCTGACGATCAGCACCCATTCACCATTACCCGCACCGATACTGTCGGTTGCGACGGCCACCTCACCGTTAGGACGCCCCTGGCGGTCAATCATTTCCACCAGCAGTAATTTGTCGGATTCCAGTCCGGGATGACGCACGGTGCACACGATTTGTCCGATAACGACAGCCAGTTTCATGTTCACCTCTCTTTATATTTCAGCAGCCTGAATACAGCCGGCTACGGATTTCAGGTAAAAAAATCCCCTGCCGTCTGAGTGACAGCAAAAAAACCGGGGAGATTAAAATCGCGTGGCGTCAGAAGCACGCCACGCTAACAACGATTAATCGATTGATTTATCGCCGGACATTTTGATAGGAAACACTTCTTCCAGATCGCCATGCGGACGAGGAATAACGTGTACAGAGACCAGTTCACCGATACGCTGCGCTGCTGCCGCACCTGCGTCAGTCGCTGCTTTACATGCTGCAACATCACCGCGCACCATGGCTGTTACCAGACCACCGCCGATTTGTTTAACACCGACTAATTTAACGCGTGCTGCTTTGACCATCGCATCGGATGCTTCGATTAATGCAACCAGACCCTTAGTTTCGATCAGTCCTAATGCTTCCATGATATTTTCCTCTCATTGAGATCCCATCAGGGACCGGTTTAAATAACGCTTTCTGCTTCAGTGCGGCGGACAGATTGTCCGGCCTGAGCTAACTGTGTTTGTGCTACCAGCACCAGTTCAATGATGTCGCGGGCATTACAGCCGCGTGACAAATCATGCACCGGTGCATTTAATCCCTGAATCAGCGGGCCGAGTGCCCGGTAACCGCCGAGACGCTGGGCAATCTTGTAACCGATATTGCCTGCTTCCAGTGACGGAAAGACCATGACATTTGCCCGCCCCTTTAACTCACTGTTAGGGGCTTTTTGCGCAGCGACGCCCGGCACAAATGCCGCGTCAAACTGCAGTTCACCATCCGCCTGTAACTGCGGGGCGCGTGCATGAATGATTTCCACTGCCTGCTGCACCATCGCCACATTAGGATGTTTCGCGCTGCCTGCTGTTGAAAAAGACAACATCGCCACACGCGCGGTTTCACCGGTGATTGCCGTGAAGGTTTCCGCACTGCTCAGCGCAATATCCGCCAGCTGTGCAGAAGTAGGTTGAGGTACGACACTGCAATCCGCGAAACCCAGCACATTGCCTTCCGTTCCCGGCGGCAACATGATGAAAATAGATGATAATGTTTTCACGCCCGGCTTCAGGCCGATCACTTTCAGCCCGGCCCGCAGGACTGCGGCAGTTGACGAGATATTTCCCGCCACACATAAATCCGCTTTTCCGGCAGCAACCATGGCGGCACCGAACCACAGCGGCTGACGCATGGCCTCATCCGCATCTTCCGGGGCTTTTTCGCCGAGGCGCGCGGTGATGGCATCCGCAAACTCTGCGCGCCACTCATCAGCACTGTCCGGATCAATGGTGCTCAGACCGTCCATAATGACACCGGTACGCAGCGAGAAATCACGCAGCGCAAACGGGTTTGCCAGCAGAACGGGCTCCGCCAGACCATTTTGTTTCAGATAACGGGCGGCGTGGATCACGCGCTCATCCAGCGCATCCGGCAGAACCACCCGCGGCGGGTTCAGTTTTGCCTGCTGACGGCATCGTTCAATGAGCATGTGTTCCCCCTTGCATCAGAGCCTGTTTCAGAGCCTGTGTGGTCATTACGCCGCCTTCGCGCACCACCATCACCATCAGGACATACACCGCACTGGAGAGGCGATTAAGCGCCTGCATAATGTCAGGACGGATGACCTGAAAATAACAATCGATATAAATACGCGCCGCACTGATTTCCGTTTCACGGACTTTGGTCCGCAGCAGGTTCAGCGCCGCCGCATCACGGCCGTGACTCACATCCGGAACGATATGATCATGACCCAGGTATTTCAGCGGATGATGAGACAGCTTGTGCAGCTCATCCGCGTTCAGGTCAGCAATACTCTGCTCAGCGAGCGGCTCATTGAGCGCATCGGCACGCATAATATTGCCGAGCACAGAGCGGATGTCCGCCAGCCAGCCTTTCAGCGGCGTCTGTGCAAATTCAGTCTGTAACCAGACGGCTTCGGCGATAGTGGCATCCAGCGCGGCGCGGAACGCCAGACGCGGATCATTTTTTGCCACCATCGTGTGACCGTTAAGGTGTGTCAGCGTGTCCGGCTTTTTCGCCACCGGCTGATGGCATAATTCGCAGGCCGCGACATCCGCTTTATCCTTACTGGTTAACCCGTGTACCGCTTTCAGGTCAGGGACAGCCGTTTCGGTTTTACCGGACTCATCCGGCGTTTCCACAAACAGACGACCTTGTTTATCCTGAAATTTCACCTGTAAACGGCGGCTTTCGATCAGCTCACGGGCAGATGGTGTCATCCGGCTGTCAGCAGGCAGATGAATTTCACTGCCGTCGCTCAGCGTAAAGTTATCCCGCAGCCAGTCTTCAGTGATAAAGGTCATGGCGATACCCCTCAGCAATCCTGCCAGTTAGCCGGCCAGGCCACATACAGGAAACGGACAGTTGATGGTGTGCCGAACTCAATCGCGGAGCCTTTCGGGATAAACATCACATCACCGGCTTTCGCGATCATGGTTTCGCCCTGATGGCGCACATGCAGCTCGCCTTCCAGAACCAGATCCACTTCGTCATAGTTCAGGGTCCACGGGAAGAATGCGTTTTCCCACTGCATAAACCCGGCAGCCATGCTGCTGTTGTCCTGCGCGGTGATCAGATCCGCAATCCCGACACGGTGCGGACCCGCACCATCGAAATTACCGAATTTCACCGAGCTGCTGTCGACCACTTTAATGCCGCCTTTGCCGGTGACACTGCGGTAGCTCTGGGTATTCGGGGTATCAGTGTTCTCTTCCGCCGGTTTGAATGCCGCCACTTTCGCTTTAATCTGCGCGATACGCTCCTGCACCACTTTATCGACCAGTTGTGCAATCAGGGTTTCGGTGACATTGCCGTCAGGCAGCTGCGCGATAATGCACTCGCGGATTTTCTGACGCTCTGCGGATGAAATATTGGGTTCTGTTCCGGCGGTTGCGGCCAGCGGTGCGGCGGCCGGTGCGCTGTTCTGCGCGGCATCCACCTCACAAATCACAAAGCCCAATTGTTCAGCCACAACATGGGCTTCCGGCGTGACAATACTCTCTTTCAGCACCACATCCAGCCGGGTTTTGCCCGCTGCGTGTGCTTCCCGGATGTCATTGGCCGTTATTAGTTTCTTCATCGGATATTCCTCTTATTGGCTGTCGGCTGTGGCCAAAAACTGTTTCACTTTCAGGACGTCATCAGGATCAAGGCTGTTGATGGCAAGTACCGGTTCCTCAAATCCCCGCGTGGAGAGCAGCTCGCGTACGGCGGGCACATCCGCATCCGGTGCATCGGCTTTGCTGATAACCGCAAAGCGGCGCATACGGGGATAAATATCGAGTAATCCGGCTGGGATCCGGCACTCCGGGTTATTTGCCGCGTGGACATAAACCAGCACATCACAATCTGCCAGCGTATTAATCAGCGCGTGGTAGAGACGGGGATGGCTGAAATATTCACCCGGTGTATCAACACTGCCCTCATCATTGAACTCAATCGCCTGTGTTTTCCGCGCAAGATCAAAATCTCCCTGCAACGCATTGAATAATGTCGTTTTTCCTGCACCCACATCACCCACAAACACAATTCGTTTCATTCAGACGGCATCCTTAACTGCACCCGCTCAGCTGCGGGTGATATCACAAACGGCATAATTGAGGAGCTGGCTTAACCCGCGTACAGTCTGGATCAATGCTTCTTCCACTGCGCCGACAGAGCCGTAAATCACGAGCGCACCGGTGAAACGGTCAAGAAAGCCGATATCCACACCGGCAGCCTTTGTGGCAAGATCACCCGCAATCATTGCGGTTTCACCGGGTGTCAGTGTCATAATGCCGATGGCTTCAGCACCGGGAACCCCGATTTTTTTCGCCAGATCACTTCCCGGATGCGCAATCAGATGCGCCAGCGTGACCTGTTTGCCGGGAACAAATTCCTGGATGATACGTTCCTTTTCCATCGTGCTTACCTCGTCACTCTCCTCATAAGAATTGATTCAATCCTAGTCACACTCTGAAAAAGGGGATAACAAAAATCGGCAAGCACGATTAAATGTTGAAACAGATCACTAATTGGCAGAATTGTTAATTTGGTAACAAACAGCGATCACCCCGGAAAAAGGCACGGGAATTGAATCTGTTATTTGTGACGGGATTGTTTCTGACGCGATAATACGCAAAATACGGGAGTTGCCTTGCCCGGGTTACCGGACGTAATATCTATCCGGCGGCAAAAACACAGAGACCGGCTGTTATGAAAACAGACCGGCAAACAGATGGTTACAACGACTCCGGATGATTATTCCTGATTTTCAATGGCCTTAATACGGCTTTCCCAGCCCGGATGTGTACTGAGAAATGAATTTTCGTCATCGTCTGCCGAATCTGATAATTTGGTAAAAACAGATATCATCCTTTTCAGTGAACGATGCTGCGCCTTCATTTCTTGCGCGGCAAATGCATCCGCATCCGTTTCCATATTACGGGAATAACTGAGTGCCAATAATGAACCGCCGGAATGCACCAGGGTGTCCTCAATCCCGTTGACATCGCCCGTGAACCACATAAAGGTAATGGCCAGCACTGACGATTCAACCAGAGAACGCATGACATGACGGTGATAATGATGCCCCATTTCATGCAGTAATATGGCCGCCAGCTCATCGTCGTGATCGATCATGTTAATCAGGTCATCCGTCACAATAATAGTGCCGTCAGACAGCGTAAATGCATTCGCCCCGTCTTCTGAGTGACGGAATGCGATTTTCAGCGGCAGCTTATCCTGCTTTAATTTATCCGGAATCACCGATAAAAACAGTTCAGTGACTTCCTGCTGTTTTTCTGCCGGCAACCGGCTTTTAGTGAAATATTTCCCGTCAATTAATTCCAGTGAATATTTCCCGAGATAAAGACTGAAATCATCAGGAACGATTTTTGTGATAGCCGATGACGCAGCCGGGATAAAGACCATAAAATAAAGCAGAAAGACACAGACGATGCCGGTAACGGAACCAATCAGCGCAAGTTTGTTTTTCTCAACGGCATGAATAAAAGCGCCGGACACTTTTTTACTGCTGACAACCGTGTGCAGAGGAACATTCCGGGGAGCGGTAAAACAATTCCCGTCAGGGAAAAAGAGTGAGTCAGGTAATGAGCCCAGCGGCTGAGAAAGGCGGCTTTCAGACAAGGCATACTCATGAGTATGCCCGTTTACAGTAACTCTCAGCCGGGTATTTTCATTATCAGCCTCAAGATAAGCAACATGCTTCTCTGCCTTTCCCGCATACGTGAACTCACCGGTTATTTTCACAAAGAAACCCCGATATCAAAGGCGTTCACTATTTCATCCTGAATCGCACCAGCCTTATTTTCATCATGCGCGCTGACCGTTGCCAGTGACATATCACCGATAATTTTCATATTTTCGGCCATATAGCGGGCATGGCGGATTTGCGCGACAGGTGTTGCAAATCCCAGCGTAAAAATAACCATCAGGCTGTTGGTGAACACCAGCATAAGATACGGAAAAAGCGAAATATCTGACCGGAAACGCAGCATGTTACCCAGAGAAACATGCGCGGATACATAGCGGATAACCGCAACACGCAGATAAGCGGAAGTCACAATAAGCCCGCACAGAAAAATCAGATACATGGATACCACATTCACCGCAAACGATACCGGGGAAACCGTCATCTGATAATAATTTGCCATTGCTACCGTCATCATCATTTGCCACATAATGCTTCCGCCTAAGCAGATAAAAGGCAGTAATATCAGCACTGCAATCACATAAAACTGAAGAAATTTTTTGAGTTCTGACTGAATAGCAAAGGGCTGTTTTCCATAGAATAACTGATTGAAAAACAGATCATAAATTCGTTTGGCCTGTACGGCAAATACCAGAAACATACCGGCCAGAATAATAATCATCTGGATAATGCCCTGTATGAAACTTGCTGTCGCATCACACCCGCCGGGCCCGGAGCACCGCATAAGGGTGGCACTTGTTCCGCCTGCAATAACGGCAATAACCAGCATAGTGATTAATAAAAATGGCATAACCAGTATTACCCAGTACCCCTGAGCAAAGCGGCAATGATAATTGAAACGGATATTCCGGAATGAAGACATCAGGGTATTAAATCGCCAGGCCCGTAAAATAAAATACGGTGATAAAATAAATAAAATCAGCAGAATACCAAGCTGTAATATCGGGTGAATTAAACCTGACAAAACATAAAGAAGTATAAACGCAATAACAATAATCCGGCTCAGCAGAAGATTCAGCGGTACGGCATGATAATCAAAGTGTGACCCGCCGATATCAGTATTACCGTAAAAATAACGGCGTTTTCTGACCGCCGCCCAGGCAGAATATATCCCGAGAGTAAGGACTGTCAGGAACAGATTAACTATCCATATTTTGAAATACTCTCCGGATTTTCCGTGAAATTTCACATCATGAATTTCATCATCTTTGTCAACAACGATATCACTGAAAACGATTTTTTCATCATGCATGGGGCATCCGTTCCTCTTAAACTGTTCCCTTTACTTTCGTTAAATATATCATTATCTGTTATTAATGACATTTAATTTTAATCCGGAACCCGTGCGATATATTATGAAATATTTGTTCACCATTAAATGAGTAAAAATAACCGGTTTAAAAAATAATATGTCAATTAATATATAAAGACAGATAATATGGCGGAGACCCCGACATGCAGATACCTCTTAAGGAGTATTGACAAAAATTATTTAAAGCAACTATTTACATAAGCTGAATTGATTAAGCTGCATTTGATATACATCAATGAGAAAAACCGGGATCGCCGTATTTTTAGCCTTAATCCACACAAAATCTGAGGCTGAAATGAGCAACGTCAAGTTAGCAATCATCGGTAACGGCATGGTCGGTCATCGCTTTACCGAAGAGCTTACCGATAAAGCGGACGCCGGACAGTTCGATATCACCGTATTCTGCGAAGAGCCACGTGTCGCTTATGACCGCGTGCATCTTTCCTCCTATTTTTCCCATCATACGGCAGAAGAATTATCGCTGGTCAAACCCGGTTTCCATGAGAAACACAATATTACGGTATTAACCAATGAACGGGTGATCACCGTTAACCGGCAGGAAAAGGTGCTGCACACCAATACCGGCCGCACCGTGCATTACGACAAACTGGTGATGGCGACCGGCTCTTATCCGTGGATTCCGCCGATCAAAGGCAGTGATACCCGCGACTGTTTTGTTTACCGGACAATTGAAGATCTCAATGCGATTGAAGCCTGTGCCCGCCGCAGCCGTAAAGGTGTGGTGATCGGCGGCGGCCTGCTGGGGCTGGAAGCCGCCGGGGCCCTGAAAAATCTGGGTATTGAAACCCATGTTATTGAGTTTTCACCGGTCTTAATGGCAGAACAGCTCGATGCGCTCGGCGGCGAACAGCTGAAGCAGAAAATTGAGCGGATGGGTGTGAGGGTACATACCGGTAAAAACACCACGGAAATCACCGCATCCGATAACGGAGAGAGCCGCAAAGTGCTGCATTTTGCCGACGGTTCATCGCTGGAAACCGATTTTGTCGTCTTCTCCACCGGGATACGCCCGCGTGACCGTCTTGCCCGCCAGTGCGGACTGGCTGTGGCGGAGCGCGGCGGCCTGGTGATCAACGATCAGTGTCAGACATCCGACCCGGATGTGTATGCTATCGGGGAATGTGCGTCATGGCACGGCAGGACTTACGGACTGGTGGCGCCGGGCTACAAAATGGCGCAGGTGGCGGCGGATCATCTGCTGGGGCAGGATAATCAGTTTACCGGCGCGGATATGAGTGCAAAACTGAAACTGCTGGGTGTGGATGTCGGCGGCATCGGCAATACACATGCGACAGATAACGGCTGCCACAGTTATATTTATCTTGATGAAGCCAATGAGATTTATAAACGGCTGATTGTCAGTGATGATAATAAATATCTGCTCGGTGCGGTGCTGGTCGGGGATACCGAAGATTACGGTAATCTGCTGCAACTGGCACTGAACCGCATCGAACTGCCGGAAAACCCGGATGTTCTGATCCTGCCAGCCCACGCCGGCAGTAAACCGGCAATCGGCGTGGAGTCCCTGCCGGACAGCGCGCAAATCTGCTCCTGTTTTGATGTCACCAAAGGGGACATTATTCAGGCCATTCATAACGGCTGCCAGACGGTGGCGGATATCAAAGCGGAAACCAAAGCCGGAACCGGCTGCGGCGGATGTGTTCCGCTGATCACACAGGTACTGAATGCCGAACTGACCAATCTGGGTATTGAGGTGAATCATCACCTCTGTGAGCATTTTGCGTATTCACGCCAGGAGTTGTATCACCTGATCCGTGTGGAAAAAATCAGTACGTTTGATGAATTACTGGCCCGCTACGGTGAAGGCTACGGCTGTGAAGTGTGCAAACCGACTATCGGTTCCCTCCTCGCCTCCTGCCGGAATGATTATATTTTGCGGGACGATCTGGTGTCATTACAGGATACCAACGATAACTTCCTCGCCAATATGCAGAAAGACGGCACCTATTCCGTGATCCCGCGCTCACCGGGCGGTGAAATCACCCCGGAAGGCCTGCTGACCATTGGTCAGATTGCGCAGGAATATCATCTGTATACCAAGATTACCGGCTCACAGCGCATTGCTATGTTCGGGGCGCAAAAGCAGGATTTACCGGCTATCTGGGAAAAACTGATCGCCGCCGGATTTGAAACCGGACACGCCTATGCCAAGGCTCTGCGGATGGCGAAAACCTGTGTCGGTACAGCCTGGTGCCGGTTCGGGGTCGGTGACAGCACCGCGCTGGGCGTTGAGCTGGAGCACCGTTATAAAGGTATCCGCACCCCGCATAAAATGAAGTTCGGCATTTCGGGCTGTACCCGCGAATGTTCGGAAGCACAGGGAAAAGATATCGGGATTATCGCCACCGACAAAGGCTGGAACCTGTATGTCTGCGGAAACGGCGGGATGAAACCGCGCCATGGTGATCTGCTGATGGCCGATCTCGATAAAGAGACGCTGATAAGCTACATCGACCGCTTTATGATGTTTTACATCCGCACCGCCGATAAACTCAGCCGGACATCCACCTGGCTGGAAAACCTCGACGGCGGGATTGATTATCTGCGCGATGTGATTGTCAGCGACAAACTCGGGCTGAATGCACAGCTGGAGCAGGAACTGGCGCAACTGCGTGAGAAAGTCATCTGCGAATGGCAGGAAACAGTGAACAACCCGCATGCCCGCAAACGCTTCAGCCACTTTGTTAACAGCCCGCTGCCGGACCCGGATGTTCAGATGGTAAGTGAGCGCTTACAACATCGTCCGGCCAGACCGGAAGAGCGGATTGCTGTCACACTGATCGGAGAGGAATAATCATGAGTCAATGGATAACCGTTTGTCAGGTCAGTGATATCACGCCGGGAACAGGCGTGTGTGCGCTGGTAAAGGGTGAACAGGTAGCACTGTTTCGTCCTTATCCGGACGAGCGCATTTTCGCCCTGAGTAATATCGATCCCTTTGCGCAGGCCAGCGTGCTGTCGCGCGGATTAATTGCGGAACACAACAATGAACTGTGGATTGTCAGCCCGCTGAAAAAACAGCGATTCCGGCTGACTGACGGGTTGTGTGCGGAAGACGCCGCCTATTCCGTCGCCTCCTTTGTCGTTAAGGTGACGGATGGCACAGTGAGTGTTTCAGCGGTATCTCAATAATCTTACACAAAAAAAAGCGCAAAATAACTGAGGGTATTTTGCGCTTAATACATGACACATAAAACGGTTTTTTATTGCGGCGCGGTACCGGTATCCCTGTACCGCGCCTGTCTTGTTTCTTCTGAACGCCCGGTCAGGCTGATGTTGCCTGTGACACCGGAGGTTCAATAACTGACTTTGGTTTTCCGCGGCAGCCTTCACCGTAGTGCTCGCCTTCCCAGCGGCCAACCATTGCAGCCCCGATAGCGTTACTCATCACGTTAGTGGCAGAGCGGCCCATATCAAGGAACGGATCCACACCCATCAGCAGAATCAGACCTGCTTCCGGAATGTTAAACTGGTTCAGCGTCGCCGCGATAACCACCAGAGACGCACGCGGTACACCGGCCATCCCTTTCGAGGTCAGCATCAGAATCAGCAGCATGGTGATCTGCTCACCCATAGACAGGGTGATATTACATGCCTGAGCGATAAAGATAACGGCAAATGAACAGTAAGCCATTGAACCGACGAGGTTAAATGAATAACCGATTGGCAGTACGAAGCTGGCGATCTTGTTGGAAACACCGAACTCTTCCAGTTTTTCCAGAGTCCCCGGGAATGCCGCTTCAGAACTTGATGTGGTGAATGCCAGCAGTGCAGGCTCAGTGATACCTTTGGTCAGACGGAAGATACAGCGGCCGACAACCAGTGCAGCCAGACCAATCAGAATCACCCACAGCATCGCCAGTGTGAAGTAGAACTCACCCATAAAGATACCGGCGCTGACCAGTACACCCAGGCCGCGTTCTGCGATCATACCGGAGATAGCCGCAAACACAGTCAGTGGCGCAAACAGCATCACGTAACCGGTTAATTTCAGCATCAGGCTGACAAGGGATTCCAGTACGTTGATGATCGGCATACCTTTCTCACCGATAGCGGAGAGACTGATACCCATAAAGATCGAGAATACAACGATTTGCAGAATTTCGTTACGCGCCATCGCGTCAACGATACTGGTCGGGATCGCATGGGCAATAAAGGTTTTGAAGGAGAAAGGAACCGGTTCCACCATGCCTTCAACCGCACCGGCAGTATCTGCAACGAAGTTAATACCTGCGCCCGGCTGGAACAGGTTAACGATAACCAGACCTAACAGGATTGAGATAAAGGATGCACAGATAAATAAGAACAGTGTTTTGGAGAAAACACGACCTAACGTTTTCGCATCACCCATTTTCGCAATACCAACAACCAGTGTTGATATAATCAATGGGGCGATAATCATTTTAATCAGACGTAAGAAGATATCGGTAATAATAGAGATATCTTTTGCATAGACCTTATTAAATTCAGCAGATGCCATCTCGTTAAAGCTGAAGCCGACAATCACACCGACAATAAGGCCAATGACTATCCAAGTGGTTAAACTCTTCGATTTCATAATAATTCCATTCTGTGTTGGGTCGCATTTGTTCTCAACTTACTTAATATCCTCTGAAATTTTATTTCAGTTATTTTTACCCAGCCTTCCGTGGCTTTAAATATTAAATAAATTTATACAACACACTGAGAAAAATGACGATTTCTGTTTCTGAAATCGATGCGGAGTACAGGAAAGCCCCGTACGCCACACCGAGTTGTCGTACTAATGAGATATTGAATGAGTGATATTGTTAAATATCAAATTCCATTTTTAATAAAGGCGCGTGTTGCTGGGCACCATAAACATCGGTATCTCCGACAGCACCAGAAACAATATGTCTCGGCATGACAATTTTCACAGCGTTCGCCGGGTCAAACCAGACAATATTATCGATAAAGTCAGGTTTCACACAGTACAGACCGGCAACTACGTCTTTATTAAATTGTTTTGAATTTTTTACCGCGGTATACGTTTCTTTATCCTTGAATAAAATATCCATCACAATTTCATACGGACCGGAGTTTTTAGAACGCACAACTTTGGCTAATTCTAAAATTGACTTTTTCATTTCGCCACTCCTTCAGGTGTTACATTCTCCATACGGAACTGGAATTTAATATCCGGGGTGTATTCCATCAGATGATAGATGGAGAATTCATACACTTTACCGGCACGGATATCCGACGGAGAGAACGGGAAGGCTAAGTTGCCTGCGGTGGCGATACGGCCATCATACCCGTAGTGCAGCATAGTGGAACGCGCCAGGGAACAGATACTGTCCGCCTGCTCCTGAGTCGGAGCAACAACATCCAGTAAAATACCCAGCTCATAACTCTTAGTGACCGTTTCAGGTTCTGCGTCGCCCATCACACCGTTTTTACCGTACAGATGGAAATTCATTTTCACGGTATCAGGGTCGATGCTGAGGTTTTTCTCAACACTTTTACGCACTTCCACCAGAATCTTATCCATACCGGCGATCATGATAGGGTCATGCGTACCGGCGATAGTGATGGTGCGGTAACCGACCGGACGTGCCGCTTCCAGTTTAACGGTATACGGTGTTGATACATGGCGTGAACCGGTTACACGAACCTGCCCGTTCCCCAGATCTTCAAATTTACACTCTTTCAGATCCAGCACGCCGCCCGGTCCCGGTAATACATACGGGTTGGATTTCTCATACAGGGTGTGAGCCGCTGCTGAGGTGTCCGTAAATTTACGGATCGGGTTGAATGCTTTCAGGGTGAAACCGGTTTCGTCGATAATACCCATCGCACAGTCGGAGCCGGAACCCGGGGTGGCTGCGATTGCCGCACACTCCAGAATCTTACCGCAGTGCAGTGCCAGACCTTCGTCAAACCCTTTCATAATCGGCAGAGCCGCGAAGCAGCAAGGGTCATAAGCACGACCGGCCAGTACCACCTGCGCACCGGCGGCCAGTGCTTCCTGGAATGGCTCGACACCCATCTGAGCAACGATATAAGTACTTTCGTCGATCACTTCATGCGTCAGTTCAGGCACGAAAGCCAGCGGCGTGATTTTGCCTGCATCCAGCGCTTCGTGAACGGTTTTCTTCTCAACATCCGCAGGGATCAGGGCCATCTTGAATGACAGACCTTCTTCCTTTGCCAGTTCCAGAATGATTTCACGGCACCATTCCAGATGAGGCTGTGCACCTGAACCACCGGCAGTACCGATGACAACCGGAATATTGTTTTTCACACCCGCTTTCAGCATATAGCGCAGGTCGCGTTTTACCCCGGCACGGTCGGTAAAGGCTTTACCGGAACCGAGGTAGTGAGGACCCGGGTCAGAAGACCCGGCGTCGACAGCGATAAGATCCGGCGATTCTTCCATCGCCTTCATAAAACTCTCTTCCGGAAATCCGTACCCCAGGATGGCAGTAGGGGACAGGATTTTAAATGTCCTGGACATAATGCTTCCTTATGCTTTCGCTTTCAGTACAGCCAGTGTGCGGTTCATTTCGTTATGAACGATGTTCATACCTTCATCGAAGCCCATGCCCGGCTTGATCAGCATACGCATCGGACGTGTTGCAATCGCGATATGCACACAGGTACGCGCACTGACGTCGGTTTCGTTACAGGTACCGCCCTGGTATGCTTCCATACCGTGTTTCTGACAGTACAGCACCGCGTCAGCGATGTTGTGAACAGAACCCAGGTCAGGGGTTTTGATCTGAACCATGTCGCAGCAGCCGGCATCGGTGAAGTCGATGATGTCCTGGCAGGTGTTACACCATTCGTCAGCAACGATTTTCACTTTGGAGCCCAGTTTTTTCAGGTGATCCATAATGCCTTTCATCAGGCGGATCTGGTCTGGTTTGTTACCCGCATCAACCGGACCTTCGATGTACAGTTCCAGATCACCGGCCTGCTCCTGCAGACTTGCGATATATTCTGCACAGCGAATCGGATCTTTGTCGAAAATTAAACCGATAGTGCCGTAAACGTCGATATGCAGTGATGGTTTATAAGTATCTTCAGTGCGTAACTCAACGATACGCTTGGCCAGCCACTCAACATAAGCGCGCAGTTTTTCACCCTGACGGCCCAGTTTTTCATCCACGTTGTTGATAAGGCCGTGCGGCAGAACGTCAACGTGTTTGAGGATCATTTTGTCCACAGCGTTGTAACGGTCATCACCACTCTGACCGAACAGAGGGATTGGGTCAGCCACAACCGGCAGATGCCACTCGTCGCACACAACTTCAGCTTTCAGACGGTTGCTTGCCAGCGCGGTGGCGTCAAGCAGTGCCTGGGACAGACCATAACGGATAGCGGTATGCAGTTGTTTGCCTTCCACTTTCAGTTCATCGAAGAACTTAGCGTTGTTGCGGAACTCACTGACATCACGGCCTTCCAGCAGCGGTTTGATGTGTTTTTCCAGGAACGGAATGAAGTTTTCCGCCAGGAATAACGGGTCACGACCACCCGCACCGGAGTACTGAACTGCGGCACAGTCACCCATCGCCACAGAACCGTTTTCCAGGATTAACTGGACTGACACACACTCACCCGCCTGACGCACTGCGGTAAAGCCCGGCGTGACCGGCTTACCGGTGTAAACGAAACCGTCGTGACCTGCGCCGTCTTTGATAGCCTGCTGGTCGTCAAAATAGAAGGATGAGTTACCCGCCGTGAACAATGCCTGTTTAATTTTCATTATGGTCTTCCTACTAATTTACTGTGAGATACTGCGTTAATATCATCAATAATCATCTGGAATGAAGCTTCACGACCCTCTTCGCGGGCACGCTCAGCAACGAAATCATGGTGCATAGACAGAACGTCATCCGGCAGCGGAACTGCGCCTGCGTCGAACACACGAATTGCGCCGTTGTTGTCGCGGATAGGCATCATCTTGCCGGAGTTACACATCGCAGGAGCGAACGGAATATCCAGAACACCGGCTTCGAATGCGCGGACAGTACCGACGGCAATGTCGCCGTTACCCAGTTCAAGGACTTTCTTCATCACTGCGCGGACTTCGCGTTTAATCAGTTCCACTTCCAGATCCACGTCTTTGCACGGCGGGAATTTCTGGTCACGGACCATGTTCAGCATCTGGTTGGAGGCACGCAGACCCTGGCAGTTCGCTTCCGCAGTCGGGATACCGAATGCTTCATGCGGAGACTTGGTGATCACTTTGGTTGCACCGGACATACCGGCAACCGCCGCCCCCCAGGAAATAACGGCTGCCGCACGGGATTCATCTTCAGGGAAACCACCCATCCACTGGTGGAATACGGTACTCAGCTCATAATCTTCGTAGCCGTAAGCGCGGAAGTATTCATGAGACAGTTCACGCAGGGAGCGGATTGCCGCGATATCCTGCACTAAGTTACCGACCTGGCCGTAACCGACGGTGATGGATTTAACGCCCTGCTCCAGCGCCACCAGACCTTCGATAATTGCCACAGTGTGAGAAATGAATGGCGGGATCAGCGTACCGGTTAACGGACCGAATGGTTCGCGGTTGATACGGATACCGTTCTCTTCATATAAACCGATAACACGGTCGCAGTACTGCCAGTCACGGATGGATTTTTCCAGGGTGACGCGTTTTGCGTAAGGGATGTTATAAGAGATACCACCGCCTTCGTAACTGGTGAAACCACTCGCCATGGAGATTTCACACAGCAGACGTGCATCCGGAGTCCCGTGACGGATCTGCAGTGGTTTATCCAGAGATTCAGTGATGTGGCGGCAGGCTGCAACACCGTGGTTAACCACCGGCAGGCCGTTCAGTTTAGACGTACCGGCTTCAACCGATTTCTGAATACCGACTGCCGCTTCTTCATAACGGTTCAGACGGGTATACGCATCGATAGTGGTCGGCAGCAGGTCACACTCTTTCTGCAGTTTTTTCAGCAGCTCAATGTGCTCTTCGATTAAGGCAACACCGGCACGTGGCTGAGACAGCGTGATACCATCGCGGTCAGCTTCGAATAATTTTTTGGCAAAGTTTTTATCTTCAGAGATGGTCGCCTGATATTTGACGCCATCCTCAAAGTTTTCCACGTCTTTCCCTGTCACCCAGGTCTTTAATACGTCTTTGCGCTCGGCCATGAAGTCGTCGATTGCAATTTTTTTATTCTTCAGTTCCATTTAATGGCTCCAATAATCTTGCTATCTGGTCAAAATCTGCACGCCGGTCTGAGCTGCTGCTTTCGGATACCGGCAGGCGACGTTGGCTAACAGAGGAAATAACCCTTGTGAATCCCGGTAGTACTCAAATTCATCCGGCAGCAGAATCTGACGGCCTTTGTTATCGAATTTGCGGTACCGCATATACTGTCTGATGTCAAAATCCGCAGTCCGCGACAACCAGCCGCCGGTTCCGATGATTTTGCTGACCCGTGATAAATCACGGCCTATCTGCAAATCCACCGTACCTGCACAGGTGGTCACCTGCTGTTTTGTGCCCGCATGGCGTTCAGTTCCCAGTGCGACACAAATACCGGCTAACAGATGGTCGTAAACACGTTCCTCGTCTGTCTGCGGCAGGTAATCAGGATGTGCGTTGATGTAATGGGTGTAGCGGTAAAAGGCATCCAGCTTCTCCGGATGATTCACAAACTGCGCTTCGGCTAATTCGCGGCCTGCTTCACCGGCGATCACCGCCGACACACGCATACCAAGGTCACCTTCCACAGTCCGCTTCACTTTCGGCTCCGGAATCCCGTGTAAAATGGTATCCGGCAGTAAGCTGTTGTTGCAGGACGAATAAATATCCGTCGTTGCGCCACCCATATCCATCAGCACAAACTCTTCCCAGCCGGGAACGTTGTCACGGATTTGCTGTACTAATTCAAAGACAGAGAATGGTGTCGGACGCGGCTCTTCACCGGTTTGCTCAACAATGACGTCCAGTCCCTTGCCCTTCACAATCTTTTTCAGAAAGATGTCACAGATAGCTTTACGCGCATCAAACGGGTTCGGACTATCCAGACTCGGTAAAATGTTATTAACGACAGTCAGTTCTTTATGGCCGAGGATCTCAGCAATATCATCCTGAATATCACGGTTACCGGCATAAATGATGGAGCAGTTCAGATCGGATTCCGCCAGCATTTTCGCGTTTTGTAATCCGTATCCGACGTCACCGCCATCCGTCCCGCCGGTGAACAGGAAAATATCCGGGGGTGTCTGTTCGAGTTTGCGGATATCAGTCCGGTTGAGCTTGTACGCAAAGTGCTGAGACACTTTTGCGCCCGCTGAGTGAGCAGTGACTTTTGCTGACTCAAGGGTGATTGTCGGAACCAGACCCAGTGCCGCTACCGCTAACCCGCCTTTGGCGGAAGAGGAATAGTTAATGTTAACTTTCCCGGCTTCCAGTAAAGGACGCGCATCAGACACATTGAGGATTTTATTCAGTACAGTGAAAAATCCGTCTGCCAGATGATCAATCGTCGTGGGGGTCAGGGCATAATTATTTAATTCAATATGATCATCACTTCCCACGTCGAACACGGCACCTTTTGTCCAGGTTGAACCGATATCTATCGAGACGTTGATCATTACGCGGTCATTCCTTCTTTGCGGGCCGGGCTTTTTTCAATGTCTTTTTTCATGACATCGCAGACGTATTCCAGGTCTGTGCTCGGGAAGAAGACGCGGTTAAAGCCCATATCGCTGAATTTTTTCTCGATTTCAGCCGGTTCCTGTTTACCGATAACCAGGTTACCGCCGACATACAGCAGAATTTCGCCCAGACCACGTTCGATGCAGCGCTCACGCATACCTAAACAGTCCACTTCGCCGTGACCGTAAATAGAGGAAACAATGATGGCCTGTGCGCCGGTTTCAATAGCGGCGTCGATATATTCATCCTGGCTGACCATGACACCCAGGTTAATCACATTAAAATTATGCTGGGAAAACACGCGATCTAAAACTTTGTTACCGACGGCATGGCAATCGGCACCAATTACACCAATAACAATGGTAGGCTTCTGCATGATATACCTCTAAATAAACTGAATGTTCGGAATTAAAGTTAAAACAAAACCGGTTAAATCCGCTTGGTATTAATTAAGAAAATATCTAAGTACAAATCTGGTGTTTATCCCTATTTAATTCCTTAACTTTCCACTGATGATAATGTGCAATTCAGGGGATTTAAAAACAATTGATATAAAGTAAGGATATCTTGCGAAAACGGAATGGTTTTCAGCGGGAGATAAAACACGATGCAGATCACACTTAAATTTCATTTAAAATCATATGGATACCATCAAAAACAACAAACAAAAACTTTAATTAACAATTATTTAAACCTAATGATAAATAAATCAATCCTGATTTTGTGATCGTCGTTATATTATTGAATTTACCATAAATAGCAATTAATTTTTAATATTTAAACTATATTTTATAGTATATTTTATATGAATATATTTTGATAAATAATGACGAAATAGTGTGACACACATCTTATTAAATCATGTAACGGAAAGCCATAAGGAAATAAAAAAACGAATGATGCAAAAAAGTAAAAATTTTATTATTAATATGATAAAAACACTGTTCTTTTTTTGTTATCCCGTGGCTGAAATAAACCATTCAGCTCACATAATTACCCCGGAACCGCTATTTCGGTGCCGGGATTTTATTTTTTCAGTGAGTTCCGTGTTCTTCGGTAAACTGAGCCAGCAGGTAATTGAGATAGTCAGTCAGCAGTTCATCATCGTCCAGCGGCAGAAGTTGTTCCAGGGCAGTATCGGTAAAAAACGTCTGCCAGAACTGCCGTTTGGCATCGCGGGAAGCATGAGTGGCTTTCACCTGTTCACGCAGCCGTGCCGCAGCCCGCAGTTTCACCGGGGCATCTGCCGGAATGGCCTGCATAACACGGTGTTTCAGGAACTGTGTATAAACAGGGTTTCCCCCGCAGGTCAGCGCAATCTGAACCGGCGGCACATCAATGGTGGCCGGGGAGATAAATGAGGCACTTTCCGGCGCGTCAGTGACGTTACAGAAGCAGTGGCGGGCATTGGCCTGTTCCAGCACCTGCTGATTCACTTCCGGCGAGTCCGTCGCGGCAAAGGCCAGCCAGCAGCGTTGCGGCCACAGTGCGGCATCAAAGTCCGCTTCCGTCAGCGTCAGATGCGGGTTTTGCGCCAGAGCGGTGAGGTCTCCGTGAAACCAGCGGGCAATGACGGTGACATGCGCCCCGGCCTGTAACAGTGTCCGGCATTTATGGGCGGCGACTTCACCGCCACCCACGATCAGGCAGGTTTTTCCCTGTAAATCACAAAAAAGCGGATAACGCAGCATAGTGTCTCCTTTGCGGACAGCGTCAGAATCAGTTGCCTGAATCATATCCTGCCCGTTGCCGGGACGCAGCAAAGCGGCGCGTACTTTGTGGGGCAGCGCGGTAAACAGAGGAAGAAAATACTCAGCACCGGGGCCTGGGCTGATAACCGGCAAAACGAAAAGTCGCTGTAAACACTTCCCTGTGCGCTCAGGCGCGTCATCCATGACGCGCATGCTTTTCGTTTCTCTGCCGGTTATCGGCCTTTTACTTTGGCATGATAAAAATCGTGGATATTCAATATCATTCCACAGGAGTCAGGACGTTAAATAAAAATAAACTCAGGAGTCATCCGCTAAATTATTCAATTTGCAGCAAGGCGGCAAACGAAAGAAACCGGGGAGCATACATCAGTATGTGACCCGGTTTATTGAGTGCAGCCAACACAGCTGCGGATTGAAGAATGACGCGGATGGGGGAGGATTAGCGGACGCCGCCATGAACCATACTCACCTCATGCACCTGAGGGTAGAATCTGTCCAGCTGATGCCGCTGGATCCAGTCATAAATAAAATCTTTGTCATGCAGGGTGTCATCATAGATAAGCCCGGCGACGCTGCCGCTGTGGGCAACATTCAGGCCGTAAATCTTTCCTTTATCTGCCAGCGCACGCAGTTCACTGAAACCGGGCTTGGGCAGCAGATCCTGGCTGGCGATCGCACTCAGAGTGGCTGCTTCGCCCAGGCGCTGCGGGTCATGCTGCTCACAGGCGACGGTAAGCTGTTTCCAGGCCTGATCCAGCAGGGATTCCCGCGCCAGCAGTGCGGCACGGCGATCACGTTTATGAAAATCTTCTGTCAGTACCACATCCGGGCTTTCCAGCAGCAACAGTTTCAGATCCGGCGCCCAGCCGAGTGATATTTGTGTCTCAGCCGTCTGGTGATCAAACAGTGTCAGGGAAGAAAAGAGTGTGCTGTCTGTCGGTTCAACCGCCACACACAGTTCTGCGAGGGTTTCCGGTGATAACTCATGACCGTAAAAGCGTGCGGTGGCCTGGGCAGTGGCGGCAATATCCGCCGTACTGCTCGCCAGCCCTTTGCCGACAGGGATGGTGGATTCATATTCGATCCGCAGCATACCGGTGGCTTCCGGGACAATATCCAGATGTTTCAGCACCTGTTCGAGCATCTGGCGCATACGGGGCCGTTCCAGCCCCAGCGGAACACCCTCTTCCACCGAGACATAGCTGTACCAGTTGATGGGGCAGGAAACCAGTTTTTCGCCCCCGAGGATCCATCCCTGCAACAATTCTCCGCAGGATGCCGGACAATGTGCCTCAGCCATGTTGAAATACCTGTTTTAATGCGCCGATAAGGTGACGGTTTTCCGCCTGACTGCGGACCGCGATCCGGTAATAAGAGCCATCCAGCCCCGGGTAGTTCTGACAGCGGCGGATCAGCAGCTTATATTTCAGCAGTGCGGACTGAAGTTCCACGCCGTTCAGGCAGCGGATAAAGATATAGTTTGCTGCCGGCTGACGGATTTTCAGCAGCGGGAACTGCCGCAGTTCGTTACACAGATATTCCCGCTGGGCGGCAATAAAATCCTGGGTTTTGCGGATGTATGCTTCATCATCCAGCAGCACCTCGCCCACCAGCGCCGCCAGGCCGTTGATCGTCCACGGCTCACGCCAGGCTTTCAGATTGCTGATGATATGGCTGTCACCGCACAGCAGATAGCCGAGACGCAGACCCGGGATCGCAAAGAATTTGGTCAGCGACCGCAACAGATAAAGGTAACGGGTTTCCGGCAGACGCGCTGTCAGTGGCGATCCTTCCGGCATAAAATCAATAAAGGCTTCATCAACAATCAGATGAATATGGCGGGATTCGCACAGTGATACCAGTTTGTGCAGCAGCGCGGTATCCGGCATCAGCCCGGTCGGGTTATTCGGCGTGGCGATAAACACACAATCCGGACGGCGGGCTTCAATATCCGCCAGCAGGGATTCATCCGGCTGGAAATCATTCTCTTCCGTCAGCGGGTGCTCGATGATATCGCAGCCCTGCTGTTCCAGTGCTCTGCGGTATTCGGCAAATCCGGGGGTTAACAGTAATGCGCTGTGAGGGTTGAGATGGCGCACCAGCGCGTAAATCAGTTCCGTCTCTCCGTTACCGGCAATGACCTGCCCCAGCTCACAACCGGCACCTTTAGCCAGTGCGGCATGCAGATAGCGGTATTCAATATCCGGGTAGCGTTCAATAACAGACAGGTTATCGCGGATGATGGCTTTAACCCTCTCGGGCGGCCCCAGCGGGTTAATATTGGCACTGAAATCGAAGATAGATGCGGGTGAGATGCCGAGGAGCTCAGCCACCTCTACCACATTACCACCGTGTTCGCTCATAGCCTCCTCCAAATGTAAGGGCTGCACACAGTATCACCTGCATACAGCCGGATGCTTATTATTTTAAGGATAATACTATGACGCAGCGTCTAATGGCGCTTCCTGCGTAATATCAATTTGTGTGGCGGCAAATGCCAGGATCTGGTGCAGATTCACCACATTACCGACGACAATCAGTGCCGGCGGATGTAATTTATGACGCGCAGCCTCTTCCGGTAAGGTGGCGAGGGTGGCGGTAACCACCTGCTGGCGCTGCTGGCTGGCATACATGACCACGGCAGCCGGGGTATCCGGTGATTTTCCGCCGTCGATCAGGAGCTGGCTGATTTCAGCCAGACGGGTCATCCCCATCAGGATCACCAGCGTACCGTTAAGGGCAGCCAATGCGTTCCAGTTCTGTGGCTCATTCCCCTGACACATATGACCGGTGACCACATGGAAGCTTGATGCGTGATCGCGGTGAGTGACCGGAATGCCTGCATATGCCAGTCCGCCGATAGAAGAACTGATCCCCGGGATAACCTCAAAATCGAGGCCGTTCTGTGCCAGGGATTCCGCTTCTTCACCACCGCGCCCGAACACATACGGATCCCCGCCTTTCAGGCGCACCACATTTTTACCTTCTGCGGCATATTTCACCAGGATGGCATTGATTTCTTCCTGCGGCACCGGATGGTGATTCGGTGTTTTACCGACATTGATGATTTTGCAGTCCGCCGGTGCACAGGCGATCAGCTCAGGATTGACAAGACGGTCATGCACCAGCACTTCGGCATGACGTATACAGTGAAGTCCCTTAACGGTAATTAATGATGCATCTCCGGGTCCGGCTCCGACCAGCCATACTTTACCTTTGCTCATTTTATTGCCTTATCAATCAGATTAATCAACATGAAAAAATCACATCATTTTATTCGTTATGCACAACACCTGGTGGTGATAAAAAATACTATTTATTAATGATGTTTTGTCGTTGGACAGCAGTATTAATTACCCGTGAATTTTATTCTTTGATCTATTCACGATAAATGCGTAATAAAGACAATTCTGTTTAATATTTTGTATTATTAAATAATCACAGGAAAAAATATATGACTAATATCCCAATAATACGTTCACGTGGCGGAAGAGTTCATGAAAAAAAATCAAGTAGATCATGCACTTTCAAGCGGCTGAAATAAATGGCTTTTTACATTCAGCTCATAAAAACAGGTTATTATAATCAACAAAACAGCTGTTATTTATGAAATTATCATTAACAAATAATAAAAACAAGATCATTTAATTAACATATTTGCATATGTTTATAAAAATAAAGTAGTTGCATTTTATTCATCTTGATCACAAATCAAGTATTTATGTGAAGAAACTCACAAACTGTAATAAGCAGATATATAAAAGCAGCATTTTATGTTTTATTAAACCTGAATATAAATAGCCGTAAAAAATCACTATATCAAAAATCGGCAATGTTAATTAAATGATCATTACATTTTCACATCGCTGTTCAGCAATATTCTGTATTGCTTATGATCATGAAAATAAAAAGACAGTTCACCGGGTTAATTTATTTAACCTTTTTTTGCTTTCCTGGTATCAGGACGTTTTTTTGGCAACAACACCGTGTCAAAGGTAGCGTATGGATAAGGCACAAAAACAGGTCTTCGTGATCGCAGGCACCAGCAGCGGTTGCGGAAAAACCACCATCACCCTCGGGATCATGCGGGCACTGAGTGCACGCGGACTGCGGGTCCAGCCCTGCAAAGTCGGTCCGGATTACCTCGACAGCAGCTGGCATACTGCCGTCACCGGCGTGCCTTCCCGTAACCTGGATGCCTTTATGCTGCCGGAGTCTGTCCTGACCCCGCAATTCCGCCACTATATGCAGGACAAAGACGCCGGTGTGATTGAGGGCGTGATGGGACTGTATGACGGCTTCGGTACCGACCCGCACTATTGCAGCACCGCAGCGATGGCAAAACAGCTGGACTGCCCGGTCATTATGCTGGTCGACGGCAAAGCGGTGTCCACTTCTATTGCTGCCACGGTGATGGGATTTCAGCATTTTGATCCGTCACTGAATATCGCCGGGGTACTGATTAACCGCGTTAACAGTGACAGCCATTTTCAGCTCCTGAAACACGCCATTGAACACTACTGCCATGTACCGGTGATCGGTTACGTGCCGGTCATGAATGACATAGAACTCCCTTCCCGTCATCTGGGGCTGATCCCGCCCCAGGAGCAGGCACAGCAGACTGAGCGCTGGCAGCGTCTGGCTGATCAGATAGAAAAAACCGTTGATGTGGATAAGCTGCTTTCCCTGACACACTGGCAGGCACCGGCAGACAGCACACCAATACAGCTCGCCACACCGGGTGCCGGACGCGGGCTGACTGTCGCCGTAGCGGATGATGCCGCTTTTAACTTCTATTATCCCGATAATCTCGATTTACTGCGTCAGAGCGGTGCGGAGATTGTCACATTCAGCCCGCTCAATGACAGCACCCTGCCGGATCCGTGCCATATGATTTACATCGGCGGCGGTTATCCGGAAGTCTATGCTGAAAAACTTTCATCTAACACGGCTATGCGGGACGCACTGCGGGCGGCACATCAGCGCGGTATTCCTGTTTATGCGGAGTGCGGCGGACTGATGTATCTCGGTGAAACCCTGACAGACAGCAGTGGCAACACGTTCCCGATGACCGGCATCATTGCCGGGCACAGCACCATGGGTAACCGTCTGAAACGCTTTGGTTACTGCGAAGGCACCGCCCTGACAGACACCACACTGGTACGTGCCGGTGAACGTCTGCGCGGCCACGAATTTCATTATTCTGATTTTGCCACTGATCTGCCGCCTGCTTTTGAGTTTATCAAAGAGCGCGACGACGAAATCCTCAAACGCTGGCACGGCGGTTATCAGGTTGGTAACACCTTTGCCGGTTATCTGCATGTGCATTTTGCCCAGCGTCCGGGATTATTGGATCACTGGTTTGCCCTGGCACGGAGTGTGTTATGACGTTACTCAGCTGGCTGGCAGCGTTCCTGCTCGACTGGCGCCTCGGTGACCCGGAACACTGGCCGCACCCGATCCGCTGGATTGGCAACGCCATCCGCAAGACCGAAGGTGTGATCCGCCGCCGCTGTCAGAGCGGTGCGGCACTGCGCCGGGGCGGAGCCGTGCTGTGGATTGTGATCGTCGGCGGTACCTGGGCGGTGAGTTACGGTGTGCTGGCGCTGGCGTTTTATCTGGAAACCAGTCTCGGCTGGCTCATCACCATCTGGATGACCTACACCGTCCTTGCCACCCGCTGTTTGCAGGATGCGGCAATGCGGGTGTATGACGCGCTGAAAGCAGATGATCTGGCTGAGAGCCGTGAAAAATTATCGTGGATCGTCGGGCGTGATACCCGGGAGCTGACACCACCGCAGATCACCCGCGCGGTAACCGAAACGGTCGCGGAAAACACCACCGACGGTGTCATCGCCCCGCTGTTCTTCTTATTACTGGGCGGTGCGCCGCTGGCAATGGCCTATAAAGCGGTGAATACCCTGGACTCGATGGTCGGCTATAAAAATGAAAAGTACGGCGATATCGGTATGTTTTCCGCCCGTGCGGATGATGTCGCCAACTATATCCCGGCGCGTCTGAGCTGGCTGCTGTTCACCTTCGCCGCCTTTGTTCTGAAATACCGTTACCGTGAGGCTTTCCGCACCGGATTACGTGATCACGCGAATCACCGCAGTCCGAACAGCGGCTGGTCCGAAGCGACCGTCGCCGGGGCGCTGGGTGTGCGCCTGGGCGGGCCGAATACCTATTTCGGGCAGTTAGTCGATAAGCCGTGGATCGGCGATGACACCCGTGACATCAATGCAGGCGATATTCTCAAAACCATCCGGCTGATGTGGGTTGCCTCTTCAGCCGCACTTGCGTTATTTGCCGTCATTCATCTTCTGGCACAGTGGATTTTGTAAGGGAAAAATATGAGTTACATACAACAGCCGCAGGAAATCGAAAAAAACAGTTTTCTGATCATTGATGACATTATCCGCGAAACACGGCCGGAATACCGTTTTGTCAGTGATGACCATGCGGCGATTATCAAACGCGCTATCCATACCACTGCCGATTTTGACTGGCTGGATATTCTGCACTTTTCTGACGGCGTGATTGAAATCCTCCGTGACGGCATTCTGCGCGGCTGCACCATTTACACCGATACCACGATGGCGCTGTCCGGGATCAACAAAACCCGCCTGGCGAAATACGGCTCAGAATGCCGCTGCTATGTCAGTGACCCGCGTGTGGTCGCTGCCGCCAAAGAACAGCAGATGACCCGCTCCATGGCGGCAGTGGATATCGCCATGCAGGAGCCGGGTGAGAAAATTTTTGTCTTCGGTAATGCCCCGACCGCCCTGTTCCGCGTGCTGGAACATACTGAAAAACCGGTTGCTGTTGTCGGTGTGCCGGTCGGTTTTGTCGGTGCGGCGGAATCCAAAGATGCGCTGGCGGAGAGTTCGCTGCCGTGTATCGCCGCACTCGGCCGCAAAGGCGGCAGTAACGTGGCCGCCGCAATTATCAACGCCATCCTCTACCGGATGCCGGAGGCGTAATCATGACGCAGGAAAATACCACAGCACCTGACGATAACGGCACCGGCATCGTCTGGCACAAAGGCAAGGCATTGAGAAAAGGGTATACCACCGGCTCCTGTGCCACTGCCGCCGCCAAAGTGGCGGCGCTGATGGTGTTGCGTCAGGAAGTGATTCAGCAGGTTTCAATTGTCACACCGTCCGGCGTGACGCTGAACCTGAATGTGGAAGATCCGCTGATTTGCGGACAATCCGCCACTGCCGCTATCCGCAAAGATGGCGGCGACGATATTGATGCCACCCACGGTATGCTGATTTTCGCCCGTGTTGCGCTCAATGACAGCGGTGTTATCACCCTGGACGGCGGCGAAGGCGTCGGCCGGGTGACCAAAGTCGGTGTCGGACTGCCAATCGGTGATGCCGCCATCAACAAAACCCCGCGTCAGACCATTGAAGCGGCGGTACGTGAAGCTATCGGCCCGAACCGGGGCGCGGATGTCACCATCTTCGCACCGGAAGGGGAAGAACGGGCGAAGAAAACCTATAACGGCCGCCTCGGTATTCTCGGCGGTATTTCTGTTATCGGCACCAGCGGCATTGTTACACCGATGTCGGAAGAGAGCTGGAAACGCTCCCTGTCCATCGAACTGGAAATGAAACGCGCGCAGGGTATGACCCGCGTTTTCCTGGTGCCGGGTAACCACGGCGAACGGTTTGTCAGCGAACAGCTCGGACTGGACGGCGCGTATGTCGTCACCATGAGTAACTTTGTCGGTTATATGTTGCAGGAAGCCACACGACTGAAGTTTGAGCAGGTGGTGATCCTCGGGCACTTCGGCAAGCTGGTCAAAATCGCGGCAGGCATTTTCCACACCCACAGCCATATTGCGGATGCGCGGATGGAAACCCTGATCGCCAACCTCGCGCTGCTCGGTGCCCCGCTCTCCTTATTACAGGAAGTGGATAGCTGCACCACCACCGAAGCGGCGATTGAACTGATCAAAGCGCAGGGCTGGCAGGCGGTCTATCCGCGGATCGCGGAGAAAATCTGTGACCGGATTAATCAGATGCTGCGTTTCTCCGATGAGCCGCCGCACTGCGATGCCATTCTGTTCTCGTTTGACAATCAGGTGCTGGGGACCAACCGTCCGCTGAGCGCCATAACGGAGGGATTCCGATGATTTATGTGACCGGCGTGGGCCCCGGCTCAGAAGCGTATCTGACCCGGCGGGCAGCGGATGTGATTTCCGGCGCGGATATTTTAATCGGCGGTCAGCGCCATCTGGATGAATTTGCCGGGCTGTCTGCCGAAACCCGTGTCATTGATGCGGATATCAGCGGCCTGATGAACTGGATAGCAGAACGTCTTGATCGCCGCATTGTCATTCTGGCCTCCGGTGACCCGATGTTTTTCGGCATCGGCAAACGTATCAGTGAAACCTTCGCCCCGGAACAGGTGCAGATCGTGCCCGGTATCAGTTCGGTGCAATACCTGTGTTCCCGTGCCGGTATGGATATGAATGATATTTATCTCACCAGCAGCCATAACCGCAGCCCCGATTTTGACTGGCTGCTCGCCCATGAGCGTATCGGTATGGTGACCGACAGTAAGATCGGCCCGAAAGAAATCGCCGCTGAAATCCTGCTGCGCGGCCAGACCCGGCGGATAATCATCGGTGAAAACCTTTCCGGCCGCAATGAACGGATCACCATTCTCAATGCAGAAGATGTCACCGGTGATTACAACATGAATGTGGTGTTAATTGATAAGCGGGGCAGCGTGGCCTGATGAAAGACGAACTGTTTTTACGCGGACAACAGATCCCGATGACCAAAGAGCCGGTGAGAGCACTCGCCCTGTCACGGCTGGATTTACAGGGCGCACAGCGCCTGATTGATGTGGGTGCGGGTACCGGCAGTGTTTCCATTGAAGCGGCACTCAGCCACCCGGCGCTTGAGATCATCGCCATCGAGAAAAAACCGGAAGCCATTGCGCTTATCAAAGAGAACTGTCTCCATTTCCGCTGTCCGCAGATCCGCGTGATTGACGCGTATGCGCCGGTGGAACTGGCTGAAAAAGCAGATGCCGTGTTTGTCGGCGGTACCGGCGGCAATCTCACGGAGATTATCGACTGGTCTCTCGATCATCTGCACAGCGACGGCACCCTGGTGATGACCTTTATCCTGCTGGATAACCTGACACAAGCCATTGCACACCTGAAACAGTGTACGGTGAGCGAACTGGACTGCTGTGAATTACAGGCCGGAAATATGACCGCGCTCGGACACAGTTATTATTTTAAACCGAATAATCCTACCTATCTTATTTCCTGCCGTAAGGAGGCGCGTTGTGGCTGAACAGTTTGACCGTCAGAAAGTCTGGTTTGTCGGAGCCGGTCCGGGGGATATCAGTCTTATCACCCTGAAAGGCTACCGTATTTTACAACAGGCTGACATCGTCATTTATGCCGGTTCGCTTATCAATACTGATCTGCTGGACTACTGCAAAGACGGCGTCGAAAGCTACGACAGCGCCGCCATGACCCTCGACGACATCATCACCGTGATGGTTGACGGCGTGAAACGCCACAAACTGGTGGTGCGCCTGCAGACCGGCGACCTCTCCCTGTACGGCTCTATCCGTGAACAGGGTGAAGTGCTGTCAGAACACAATATCGGTTTCAGCGCGATCCCGGGTGTCAGTTCCTTCCTCGGTGCCGCCGCCGAACTCGGTGTGGAATACACCGTACCGGAAGTGTCCCAGAGCCTGATTATTACCCGTATCGAAGGCCGCACACCAATGCCGCCGAAAGAGAGTCTGCGCAGCTTTGCCGCTCACCAGACCTCAATGGCGATTTTCCTGTCAGTTCAGGATATCAAAGGCGTGGTGGAACAACTGACCGAAGGCGGTTATCCGGAAACCACCCCGGTGGCGGTGGTGTATAAGGCAACCTGGCCGGATTGTCAGGTACTGCGCAGCACACTGGCGGAAATCACCGTTGCCGTGCGTGAAGCGAAAATCCGTAAAACCGCACTGATTCTGGTCGGGCCGTTCCTCGGCGACGAGTATCACTATTCAAAACTGTATGACGCAGGCTTCAGCCATGAGTACCGCAAAGCCTCGCGGTAAGCGCATTGCGCTGTTTTGCCTGACACCGGGCGGTAAAGCACTGGCGGAAAAAATCCGCCCGCTGCTGCCGGTGACCTGTTACACCAGCGAAAAACTGGTGTCGGAGGGCTTTGAGCCGTTCCGTGACAGCTTTGCCGCGACTTTACAGCAGGCCTTTGCAGAGAATGACGCCCTGATTGTCATCGCCGCGACCGGCATTACCGTCCGGGTACTGGCGCCGGTGATTCAGGACAAAATGAGTGACCCGGCCGTGATCGTGATGGATGAGAAAGGACAGCATGTGATCAGCCTGCTCTCCGGCCATCTCGGCGGGGCCAATGAACTGGCCGCCTGGCTGGCGGGCCGGATCGGCGGACAGGCGGTGATCACCACCGCCACAGACGTGAATCAGGTCACCAGTTTTGATCTGCTGGCGCGGGATATGGATGCCACTTTCTCCGATTTCCGCAACACCGTCAAAACCCTGAACCAGATGATGGTCAGCGGAGAGCGCATCGGTATCTGGTGGCATCCGGATATGGCGGCAGAGCAGGACAAATACGCCTTACCGGGGCTTATCCCGGTGGCTGATTTGCGTTCCCTGCCGGAACTGGACGCACTGGTGTATGTCAGTTACCGCCGCGAGGAAATTATGCTACCGGTGCCGGTTTACAAGCTGATACCGCGCCGGATTATTGCCGGTATGGGCTGCCGCAGAGATACCGGGGTAGACGAGGTTCAGCAGTTGTTTGCTGAACAACTGGCTGAGAACAACCTGCTGCCGGAAGCCGTCCGCGCTATCGGCAGTATTACCCTGAAAGCACAGGAGCCCGCCCTGCTGGCGCTGGCTGCCCGTTATCAGGTGCCGTTTGCCGTATTCAGTGCTGAGGAGCTGGCCCCTGTGGCGGCACAGTTCCCGGAATCGGAATTTGTTAAAAAAACCACGGGTGTCGGGAGTGTATCCCGGCCGGTCGCCTGGCTGATGAGCAAAGGCTGTCTGATAGGGCAAACCTGTAAGACCCGGGGGATCACCATTACGTTAGGAGCAGAAACAGTATGTTAACCGTTATAGGCATTGGCCCCGGCAGTGAAGCCATGATGACCGAAGAAGCCGTCACCGCACTGAAAGAAGCGGAAGTGGTCGTCGGGTATAAAACCTATACCCATCTGGTGAAACCTCTGGTGGGCGACAAAGAAGTCATCAAAACCGGCATGCGCAAAGAGATCGAACGCTGCCATCTGGCCATTGAGCTGGCACAGGAAGGGAAAAACGTGGCGATGGTGTGCAGCGGTGATGCCGGGATTTACGGTATGGCCGGGCTTATCCTCGAAATCGTCACCAAAGAGAAGCGCGATATTCAGGTGCGTGTGGTGCCGGGCATTACCGCCAGTATCGCCGCCGCCTCCCTGCTGGGTGCCCCGCTGATGCACGACTTCTGCCACATCAGCCTGAGCGACCTGCTCACGCCGTGGGAGGTGATTGAGAAACGCATCAAAGCCGCCGCCGAAGCCGATTTTGTTATCTGTTTCTATAACCCGCGCAGCCTGGGCCGCGAAGGTCATCTGGCCCGTGCCTTTGAACTGATGGCACCGTTCAAAGCCACCACCACCCCGGTCGGCGTGGTGAAAGCCGCGGCCCGTAAGAAAGAAGAGAAATGGATCACCACGTTCGGTGAGATGGAATATGAACGTGTCGATATGACCAGCCTGGTGATTGTCGGTAATAAATCCACCTATATCAGTGATGACCTGATGATCACACCACGGGGATACAAACTGTGAATGACGGCGGACTGCTGATTTTCGGCGGGACGAGTGATGCCCGCCTGCTTTGTGAGCGTCTGGATGCTCAGGGGGTCCGCTACCGGCTCTCTGTCGCCACCGCCGCAGGCCGTCAGCAGGCAGCCGGTTTGCAGGGTGAGATCCGGGAAGGCCGCATGGATGCACAGGCGATGGCGGATTACTGCCGCCGTCACGGAGTCCGCCTGCTGGCGGATCTCTCGCATCCTTATGCGGCAATACTCAGCGACACTATTTTGCAGGTGCAGCGCGAACTGGGTATTCCGCTGGTGCGCTATAACCGCCCGAGTGATATTGATACAGTTGATAACCCGCTGATTTATAAAACGGAATCTATCGACAGCGCCTGTGAGATTGCCATGACACTCGGTCAGCGGGTTCTGCTGACCACCGGCAGCAAACAACTGGCAGATTATCTTGCCCGCCTGCCGGGAAAAACCGTGCTGGCACGGGTACTGCCGACACAGGATGTGCTGGCGCAGTGTGAATCTTACGGGATGACCATTGACCAGATTTTTGCCCTCAAAGGGCCGTTTTCGGCGGAGTTTAATGAAGCGTTTTACCGTTACTGCGGTGCGGATGTGGTGATCACCAAAGAGTCCGGCACACAGGGCGGATTCAGTGAAAAAGTCGCCCCCTGTCTGGCGCTGGGAATTCCCTGCATTGTCGTGGTACGCCCGCAAACCCGGGTGTCCGGTGATGTGACTGAATTGCAGGATCTTTGCGGGGTAGAGCAGTATCTGATATCCCGTTTTTCTGTCTGTTGATTTACTGAGGTTATGAGATGAAAAAAGCGTTATTAGTGATTAGTTTCGGCACCAGTTACGCGGAAACCCGTGAAAAAAATATCGAAAGCTGTGAAAAGCAGCTCGCGGCAGCGTTCCCCGGCCGTGATTTTTTCCGCGCCTTCACCTCCGGCATGATTATCCGCAGGTTAAAAGAGCGCGATAACCTGCATATCAGTAACCCGGAAGAGGCATTACGCCATCTGCATGAGCAGGGTTATGAGGATGTGGCTATCCAGTCACTGCATGTGATTAACGGGGACGAGTACGAAAAGATCGTCAGCCAGGTCGAAAAATACCGTCCGTTCTTCCGCTATCTGCGCGTGGGCAAACCGCTGCTGAGCAGTTTTGAGGATTATTCCCTCCTGATCGATGCCCTGCACTCCCAGATGCCGGAACTGAAAGAAGATGAGCGCGTGGTCTTTATGGGTCACGGTGCCACTCACCATGCCTTCTCTGCCTATGCCTGTCTGGATCACATGATGACCAACAGCGGCTTCCCGGCCCGTGTCGGCGCGGTGGAAAGCTATCCGGAAATCGACCTGATTATTAAAGGTCTGAAAGCCGAAAACGTCCGCAAAGTCCACCTGATGCCGCTGATGCTGGTCGCCGGTGACCATGCCATCAATGATATGGCCTCCGATGAGGAAGATTCCTGGAAAACACAACTGGAACAGGCCGGCATCGGGGCAACCGCGTGGTTACAGGGCATGGGTGAGAACAATATGATCCGTCAGATGTTTGTCGAACACCTGGCGCAGACAATGGATAACGGGGAGTAATATCCGCACATGAGTCAGCAAACAGAAAAACCACAGGGCAGACTTTACGCTATCGGCACCGGTCCGGGTGCCAGTGACCTTATCACGGTGCGCGGCGCACGGATTATCGGTGAGCTGGATATCCTGTATGCCCCGGCCGGTAAGAAAGATGCCCCGAGCCTGGCACATACCATTGTCGCCCCGTATATCACCGGTAACACCACGGTGAAAACCTATCACTTCCTGATGAAAGCCCCTCAGGAAGCGAAAGAAGCAGTCTGGGATGATGTCGCGAAAGCGATTCAGGACGATGTGGCTGACGGTAAAAAAGTCGGCTTTATCACCCTGGGGGATTCCATGCTGTTCAGTACCTGGGTTTCCCTGCTGGAGCGTATCGGCAATCAGCCATGGCTGGAAGTGATTCCGGGCGTGACCTCGTTTGCGGCTATCGCGTCCCGGGCCGTTGTCCCGCTGGCAATGGAAAACCAGAGCCTTGCCGTCATGTCGTGTACCGCTTCTCCCGAAGAACTGGAGCATGCGATCACGCATCATGAATGCATTGTGTTAATGAAAGTCTATGGTCGTTTACAACAGGTACGCGATCTGCTCCGCCGCCATGATTTGTTTGATCATGCCATCCTGATGGCTGATGCCACACTGGAAACTGAACAGTGCTGGCGACGCCTGGATGAGATCGACGACGAACAGACACTGCCTTATTTCTCAACGGTATTAATTAATAAAACCCGGAAATAATTCGGTGAGGTTGTTATGCAACAGAAACTCACGCAGTTCTCGTTAACCGGTGCCGCCGTCACAATTCTGCTGATGATTGCACCCCAGGAAGCCTTTGCCATGCATATCATGGAGGGCTTTTTACCGCCGATGTGGGCGATTGCCTGGTGGCTGATTTTCCTGCCGTTCCTCGGCGCGGGGATTGTCCGCCTTAAAGCGATTGTTCAGGAAGACGCCAACCAGAAAGTTTTGCTGGCACTGTGCGGTGCCTTTATCTTTGTGCTTTCCGCACTGAAGATCCCGTCAGTGACCGGCAGCTGCTCTCACCCTACCGGGGTGGCACTGGCGGTGATCCTGTTCGGGCCATCCGTGGTGGCTGTACTCGGCTCCATCGTGCTGCTGTTCCAGGCATTATTGCTGGCACACGGCGGACTGACCACCCTCGGTGCCAACGGCATGTCGATGGCGGTTATCGGACCGATCGTCGGTTATCTGGTCTGGCGTTTCACCACCAAACTGGGCTGGCGTAAGGATATCTGCGTCTTCCTTGTCGCGGTGATAGCGGATTTAACCACCTATTTTGTCACCTCGGTGCAGCTCGGGGTTGCTTTCCCGGATCCGCAGATGGGGATGGGTGCGGCAATTCTGAAGTTCATGGGTATCTTCTGTCTGACCCAGGTGCCGATTGCCATTGCGGAAGGGCTGCTGACGGTACTTGTTTATGATCAGCTGGTGAAACGTAACCTGGTGGGTAACGAGGTGCGGGCATGAAAAAGACACTGATTTTACTGTTTCTGACTGTCGCGATTTTTATCATCCCGTTCTTTATCGACCACGGCGGTGAATACGGCGGCTCAGATGATCAGGCAGAACAGCAGATCCTGGCTATCGCACCGGATTATGAACCCTGGTTTGAGTCTCTGTATGAACCGGCCAGCGGTGAAATCGAGAGCCTGCTGTTTACGCTCCAGGGCTGTCTCGGCACGGCTGTGATTTTCTATGTGCTCGGTTATTACCGCAGCGGCCGGAAAAATGCAAAGCCTTGATGCGCTGAGTTATCAAAGCCGCTGGCGCCAGCGCGATCCGGTAGCGAAATTCGCTTTCTGGGTTGTGATGATGGTTCTGGCAATGAGCCTGCCGCCGGCAGGCCAGGCGGCTTTATTACTGTGTATTGCGGCGTTTACCTGCTGGTTACTGCGGGTATCGCCGCTCCGCTATCTTAAATGGCTGCTGATCCCGTTCAGTTTTCTGGCGGTGGGTCTGGTGGCCATTATTATCTCCTTTTCCCGCACACCGGACAGTCTGCTGTGGAGTATTCAGATTGGTCAGTACTGGGTGGGCCTTGATCCCGCCGGTCTGGCAACCGCCAATCAGACCTTCTGGCGCAGTATGGCAGCTCTCGCTGCCACCTTCTGGTTTATGCTCAATATGCCGTTTGAGCAGTTGATTAAACTGATGAAACGCGGCCGTCTGCCGCTGGTGCTGATTGAGCAGATCCTGCTGACCTGGCGCTTTATCTTTATTTTTCTGGAAGAAGCCGCCACTATTTATCACGCACAATCCCTGCGCTTCGGCTACCGCAATCTGCGTACCGGCTACCGCTCACTGGCGATGCTGGTCACCATGCTGTTTTCCCGCGTGATGATGCGCTATCAGCAAATGTCCGTCGCACTGAATGTGAAGCTCTATCAGGGAGATTTCCACCTATGAATCATCACCCGCAATTATCGGTCAGTGGTCTCACATTCCGCTATCAGGACGATAATATCCTGAAAAACCTGACGATGGATTTCGGCGCACACCAGGTCACCGGGATTATCGGTGCCAACGGCTGCGGGAAATCCACTCTGTTTATGAACCTGTCCGGTATTCTGAAGCCACAGGACGGTCAGGTACTCTGGCGCGGTAATCCGCTTAAATACGATAAAAAATCCCTTCTGGAACTGCGTCAGCATGTGGTGACTGTCTTTCAGGACCCGGATATGCAGATTTTCTACACCGATGTCGACAGTGATATCGCGTTTGCCCTGCGCAATCTCGGGGTGGAAGAAGAGGAGATCAAACGCCGGACAGATGAGGCACTGCGGCTGGTGGATGCCCTCGCCTTCCGCGATAAACCGGTGCAGCACCTGAGTTTCGGGCAGAAAAAACGTGTGGCTATCGCCGGGGCGCTGGTAATGCAGTCAGACTATCTGCTGCTCGATGAACCCACCGCCGGACTGGACCCGGCCGGCCGGCAGCAGATGATCGATCTGCTGGCCCGCATTGCCGCTGCCGGTAAACACATTGTGATTTCCAGCCATGACATTGACCTGATTTATCAGGTCTGTGATGGTATTTACGTGATGTCGCACGGCGAAGTGTGCGGCCACGGTGCACCGGAATCCGTTTTCCTGCAAAAAGAGATGATCACCGCCGCCGGGCTGGAACAACCGTGGCTGGTCAAACTTCACTGCGAAACCGGACTGCCGCTGTGCAAAACTGAACAGGCGCTGTTTGCACAATTGCAGCAGCAGACAACCCCCGCCGCCGGAACACACGAGGTAATGGCATGACATTTTCACTGATGATCCAGGGTACTGCTTCCGATGTCGGAAAAAGTGTATTAGTCGCCGGGTTCTGCCGGATTTTCTCTCAGGACGGGCATCGCTGTGCACCGTTCAAATCACAGAATATGGCGCTGAACTCGGGGATCACCCGTGACGGTAAAGAAATGGGCCGCGCGCAGATCTTTCAGGCGGAAGCCGCCGGTATTGAACCGGATGTGCGTATGAACCCGGTTCTGCTCAAACCGACCTCTGACCGCAAATCCCAGGTTATCCTGATGGGGAAAGTCGCACAGAATATGGATGCGGCGGAGTATCACCGCTACAAACCGCAGCTGAAAGCCATGATCCGTGATGTTTACAATGACCTGGCTTCTGAGCACGATATCATTGTGCTGGAAGGCGCGGGCAGCCCGGCGGAGATCAATCTGCGCGACGGCGACATTGTGAATATGGGCATGGCGGAAATGATAGACGCCCCGGTGATCCTGGTGGCGGATATCGATCGCGGCGGTGTGTTCGCCTCGATTTACGGCACACTCGCCCTGCTGACCGATGACGAACGCGCCAGGGTGATTGGCGTGATCATCAATAAATTCCGTGGTGATGTCGCTCTGCTGATGCCGGGCATTAAACAAATCGAAGATCTGACTCACGTTCCGGTGCTCGGCGTACTGCCGTGGCTGGATGTGGATCTGGAAGATGAGGACGGCGTCGCGTTACAGGTCGGGAAATATGACGGCAAAACCGAAGAAGTGCTGGATATTGTGGTGGTTCAGCTGCCGCACATTGCCAATTTCACCGATTTCAATGCCCTTGCCGCCCAGCCGGATGTCCGTCTGCGTTATGAATCCGATCCGCTGCTGGTCGGTGAGCCGGATCTGCTGATTATCCCCGGCAGCAAAAATACCCTCGGTGACCTGCTGTGGCTGCGCCAGAAAGGAATGGATAAAGCCATCCTCGCCCGCCATAAACAAGGCACGCCGGTTGCGGGGATCTGCGGCGGCTATCAGATCCTCGGCAAACATATTTATGACGATGTGGAGTCCGGATTATCCGACTTACCTGGACTGGGGCTGCTCGATATCACCACCCGTTTCTCCCCGGAAAAAAATACCACCCAAACCGCCGGTACCGTGTGCGGCGCACTGCCGGGGATCTGGTCTGCCTGTCAGGGTGAACCGATCAGCGGCTATGAGATCCACATGGGCGTGTCCGAAACCGGCCCGGATGCCATTCCGTTCGCACAAATGCACGAGAAAAACCGCGAGCCGTGTAACCATGCAGACGGCGCGGTCAGCCCGGACGGCAGTGTGATGGGCTCTTATCTGCACGGTATTTTCGACCGGAATAATTTTACCCGTCCGCTGCTCAATCAGCTGCGGAACAAGAAAGGGCTGGAGCCGCTGCCGGAAAGCACATTTGACTATGCATTGCACAAAGAGCAGCAGTTTAATATTCTGGCGCAACAGATGAGAGAACACCTCAATATTGATGAAATCTGCCGTCTGATGTATGCGCACAAGGAGAAAACAGCATGATTTTGATTACCGGCGGCGCCCGCAGCGGTAAAAGCAGTTTTGCCGAGGAACTGGTGGATAACCGCTGTCACAGTGCACTCTATATCGCCACCTCCGTAATAACGGATGATGAAATGGCCGCCCGCGTGGCACGCCATAAAGCCGATCGCCCGCAGCACTGGCGTACGTGGGAGGGTTTTAAAAACATTGCTCATGCGATCCGCTATGAGCGTAAACCCGGCGAAGGGGTGATGCTGGAATGTATCACCACGCTGATTGCCAATCTGCTGTATGACGCATCAGGCGGTGCGGACCCGGACACGCTGGATTATGCGAAACTGGAGATCGGCATCAACAGCGAAATCGACCATATTATTGACGCCTGCAAAGAGAGCGATTGTCCGGTGTATATCGTCACCAACGAACTGGGAATGAGCATCACACCGGAAAACCGGCTGGCACGCCATTTTGTCGATATCGCCGGACGTATTAACCAAAAACTCGCCCGTCAGGCCGAACAGGTCTGGCTGGTGGTTTCCGGGATCGGAGTTCAGATCAAATGAATCTGAAATACCTGTGGGCCACGCTTCAGTTTATTACCCGCATTCCGGTGCCGCAGCGCTGGAGTGAAGGTACTGAATTTCAGCAGTACGGGCGCGGCGTGCCCTTTTTCCCGGTCGTCGGACTGATTGCCGGGGTGATTGCGGCTCTGCTGACCGTGTGGATAGCAGGAGCGGCACACAGTCCGCTGATCGCCGCGCTGGGCTATGTGCTGGCACTGATCCTGATCACCGGCGGTTTTCACCTCGATGGCCTGGCAGATACCTGTGACGGCATTTTTTCCGCCCGCAAACGCGAAAGAATGCTGGAGATCATGCGCGACAGCCGCATCGGTACACATGGCTGTCTGGCACTGATTTTTGCCCTGATGGCAAAATCTGCTGCCGCGTATGAGCTTCTCGCCGCCTCTTCCCTGTCTCTGACCGCCGCCGCCGGGCTGCTGATTTGCGCTCCGGTCGCAGGCCGCACCTGTATGTCGCTGGTGATGTACAACCAGCGCTATGCCCGTGAAGGGGAAGGCATGGGCAATATTTATATCGGCCGCATCAGTCTGCGTCAGTTTGTCCTCACCCTCGCCACCGGCGCGGTGATTGTCACTGTTGCGGGCGGAATGAAAGCCCTCGGTGCCCTGATTGTCACCGCCTTTATTATTTACGGGCTGGGGCGTTATTTCCGCCACCACCTCGGCGGACAAACCGGGGACACTCTCGGTGCCGCTGAAGAGTGCGGGGAAATCATCTTTCTGCTCGCGCTGTTCTGGATGCAGACGGGATGAGCATCAGCCGCTTTATCCTGGTCCGCCACGGGGAAACCGCCGGAAACAAAGACGGTTTGTTCTACGGCAGCACCGATTTACCGCTGACGGATAACGGTCACCGTCAGGCGGCAACCGTGGCCTCTTATCTGCGGGATATTCAGATAGATACTATACTGATCAGTGAATTACAGCGGGCAAGACAGACAGCAGAATACATCCGCCCGCCGGAAAATCATCACTATCACTGCGACCCGCGCCTCAATGAGATGCACTTCGGGGAGTGGGAAATGCAGCATTACCGTGAGATTGCCGCCCGTTTCCCGGCTGACTGGGAGACCTGGATGAAGGACTGGCAGCATGCCGCACCCACCGGCGGTGAGCCGTTTCCGCAATTTGCGGCCAGGGTTCAGGCGGCAGCGGACGAACTGCGCCGGGAGGCGTCAGAAACCCCGGCAACCCGGCTGATTGTCGCCCATAAAGGCGTGCTCGGGCTGATCATCACCCGCTGGTTCGGCCTGCCCGCAGAGGCCATGTGGCAGTTCCCCTGTGAACAGGACAGTTACAGTGTGGCGGAATGCCGCGACGGATTTATGACATTAGCTGTATTTAACGGGCGATCCTGTTTTACGCCTGTTGTTTAATTATAAAAACAGAATGTGAGCATAAAAACAATGACAACACTGAAAGACCTGATCCGTGCGATCCCATCCCCGGATCACGCGGCCATGCAGGCGGCAGAGCAGCATATCAACGGACTGGCAAAGCCGCCGCGCAGTCTCGGACGGCTTGAGGAGCTCGCGATTCGTCTTGCCGGCATGCCGGGGATTGAGCATCCGGATAATCTGCAGAAAGAAATTATTGTGATGTGCGCGGATCACGGCGTATTTGCAGAAGGCGTCGCCGTCACCCCGCAGGAAGTCACCGCGATCCAGGCGCGCAATATTCAGAAACAGCTGACCGGCGTCTGTGCCGTTGCCCGCAGTAACGGAACCAGCGTGCTGCCGGTCGATATCGGCATTGACTGCGACCCTATCGATAACATGATTTCCCTGAAACTGGCACGCGGCTGCGGCAATATCGCCAAAGGCCCGGCAATGTCTTACGCCGATGCGGAACATCTGCTGGTTGCCAGTGCAGAGCTGGTAAAACAGCGGGTTGCCGCCGGTATCCGTGTTGTCGGCACCGGGGAACTGGGCATTGCCAATACCACACCGGCCTCTGCCATGATCAGTGTCCTGTGCGGGCTTGATCCGCATGATACGGTCGGGATTGGCGCCAATCTGCCGCTGGATCGCGTTTCACACAAAGAAGCGGTGGTCCGGCAGGCCATCGCGGTAAACAATCCTGACCCGGCAGATGCCATTGATGTGCTCGCCAAAGTCGGCGGATATGATCTGACGGGGATGACCGGTGTCATTCTGGGTGCCGCGGCCTGCGGTATTCCTGTCGTGCTCGACGGCTTTTTATCTTACGCCTGCGCTATCGCGGCCTGCCGTCTGGCCCCTGCTGTCCGGGACTATCTGATCCCGTCCCACTTTTCCGCCGAGAAAGGCGCGGGTATCGCGCTTGAGCAGCTCGGTCTGAAACCTTTCTTATATTTGGATCTCCGGCTGGGTGAAGGCAGCGGCGCGGCATTAGCCATGTCCGTCATTGATGCCGCATGCAGCATGTATTGTCATATGGGGCATCAGGCCGGCAGCGGTTTCACCCTGCCACCATCCCCCATCCGGTAAAATGGATTATATTTTTAGGGAGTAAAACGCTATGCGAAAGAAGATCCCGAAAACGGATTTACTGATCACCTTTGAAGCTGTTGCACAGTATGAAAGCTACACCAGAGCAGCGGAAGAATTATCACTGACTCAGAGTGCGGTTTTCCGCCAGATTGCCGCGCTGGAAGAATTTCTGAATGTGTCGCTGTTTCATCACGTCCGCAAACGTATTTTCCTCAGTGATGCCGGCAAACATTATCTCGGACTGGTGCATGACACCCTGGATAAACTGGAAAAAGACACCCGGGATATTATGTCCTGGCAGTCATCACAGCAACTGTTTGAACTGGCGGTGACACCAACCTTCAGCACACACTGGCTGATCCCGAACTTACAGAGTTTCCGTGAAAAACATCCGGAAATCGCATTAAGTATCAGTGCATTAACCACACCGGCTGATTTTACCAGCCTGAAATACGATGCCGCGATCATGCGTGAGGATTTCTGTAATCCGTGGCCGGATTTTGAATATCTGTTTGAGGAAGAGCTGGTGCCGGTGTGCAGCCGCATGCTGTGGCGGGATGACAGTATCAAACTCACCACCAGCCAGGTGCTGGAAGAGTTTACTCTGCTGCACCAGACCACCCGCCTCGATGCCTGGAGTGACTGGTTCCAGCTCTCCGGCATTCACAATCCGAAAACCCGGGTCGGTCCGCGCTTTGATCTGCTGTCGATGCTGATCTCCGCTATCCGCTCAAATCTCGGCGTGGCATTGCTGCCGCGTTTTGCTATCCAGAAAGATCTGGAAAACGGCGATCTGGTGATCCCGTGCGACCTGCCGATGAGTACCGGTAACCGCTTTGTCCTTACTTATAAAGAGGACAAAAAAGGATCACTCAATCTGCGGAAATTCAGTGACTGGATCCATGAGAAATCACGGGAAAAAGAACTGATTTTGTCTTAATCAATACGCCCTCTGTTGATACAGAGGGCGTGCTTTTTGTTGTCTGCATTATCCGGATAACAATACGTCACCTCTGTTTTTTAATATAAAAATATAATATCAAAATAAATAAATATAAATACTTCACAAAAAGATATATTTGAACCCGTCATATATCGCCTGCTATATTACCCGCGCAGATAAATTATGTACAAGCCTGTTTTTATCATTATTTATTTCATTGCCAAACTGACAATCTGATATACTTATCTCATATCACATTATTTTACGAGGCAAACATGAAAGTCAGCATAAACGATTTTAATCAAAACATCATTTCAATGATAAAAAATCCGGATTTATCAGAAGGTGAGGATATCCTTATTTATGATGATAATAATGAGTTAGCGGGTGTCATAATCCAACCCAAACTTTATCAGTTTATCATTAATAAGATAAACGAAATTGAAGATGCTGAAGATAGTGCTGTCAGTTACAGCCATGATTCAGACACAATATCACTGGATGATCTATTAAAGGAATAACAATGGATAACCCTGAGTTTACGGATGAACGCAACGATAACGAAATTGATAAAAAACTGGCAGAGCAGGCCGAAATGGAAAGGCTGAGTTTTACCAGACAAAGTATCAAAAATTTTAAAACGCTGGAGCAGCTATTAGAGGAGAATAAATAATGTATAACGTTAAATTCTCCCCGAAAGCTGAAAAAGAATTAAAAAAACTGGATAATGTATACCGGAAGCGGCTGTTAAATAAATTAGTTCTTTTAAAAGAGAGTCCGCGTTCAGGACCTAATATAAAATCAATGCAGGGAACAAGTAACCGCTATCGTTACCGGATGGGAGATATCCGTGCCATATATGATATTATTGATGATGAACTTGTTGTTTTAATAGTAAAAGTTGGCTGGCGCGGCGATATTTATGATTAACCGGAATCTGATTTTGTGAAGACGTGATACCAAAAGGTATCACGTCTTTATTATGAGGAATAATTACTTTTTATCTTCCGCGATCCGCTTACGGATATTCTCTGCGCGCTCTGTGGTCGGCGGATGAGAATCAAACATGCTGTTCTGCCCTTTATCCATTTTCGCGAGTTTTTCAAAACTGGTGGCCAGACCTTCAGTGGAAATGCCGCGTTTCTTCAGCAAATCATAAGAGTAATTATCGGCCTCCGTTTCCTGATGCTGAGAGAACTGGGCATTCACCAGTTTTACCCCCATATCAGCAAACTGAGAATTACTCAGCTGGGATGCAATCCCCCCCGCTGAACCTGCTGCGGTTTTTGCCGCCACAGCAGCATAAGCCACCTGCATGGCTTTCTTAGTATGGCCAAGATCGACATGTCCTAATTCATGCCCGAGAACACCTTCGATTTCATTGTCATTCATCATGTCCATCAGGCCGCTGTAAACACGGACACAGCCGTTCGCCATCGCCCAGGCATTCGGCTCATTGGTCATATACACTTTGTAATTCACTTTGGTGCCGTTAACGTCAGAGCCCAATGATTTGGCAATTTTGTTCATACGGGCAGTATATTGGCTTGATGCCGGTGCAACCTTGTTTTGGGCATCCATCTCTTTACAGGCGCCGTCAGTCAGTTTCACCATATCCGCATCGGTCAGGGTTGCGGCCTGAAATAACTGACCACCGGACTGCGCCAGCGAGTCGTAATTCATATTCTGGCAACCGGCCAGAACAACAGCAGATACCGCGAGAGCAGAGAGTGTCTTTAATTTCATTATATTCGTTTCCGTTTTTTACAGGGTATATCTCCTGCCTTTGAAAATATCAATACAGGTTTATCCGGCACCAGCAGTCTATTCTGAAAAACCGCGATAACACCGCTTTACCGGCAAAAAAAATCGCCCCGTATCAACGGAGCGATTGTGACAGCAGGATTGTATTTACGAAATGAATTACCAGTCGATCCCTTTCTGTGCCTGAATACCGCTGTCAAATGCGTGTTTAACCGGACGCAGTTCACTGACGGTGTCTGCCAGATCCGTGATATCACGGTGACATCCCCGGCCGGTAATAATTACGCTCTGGTTTTCAGGACGGTTTTTCAGGTAACTGATAATCTCATCCAGATCAATATAGCCATAGCGCACCATGTAAGTCAGTTCATCCAGCACCACGAGGTCATAAGACGGATCCTGTAACATTGCTTTGCCGTACTGCCACACTTCCTGTGCCGCTTTGGTATCACCCTCTTTATCCTGTGTGTTCCAGGTAAAACCGGTGGCCATAATGTGAAACTCAACCCCCAGTTTTTCCAGCACATTGCGTTCACCGCATTCCCACTGGCCTTTGATAAACTGCACCACGCCCACTTTCATGCCGTGCCCGGCAGCGCGGGTCGCAGTACCAAAGGCCGCTGTGGATTTCCCTTTCCCGTTACCGGTGAAGACCATCAGGACTCCGCCGGTCTTCTGAGCCGCGGCAACGCGCCCGTCGACATGCTCTTTCAGTTTCTGTTGCCGTTGTTGATAACGTTCGTCGCTCATGCAAACTCCTCAGGGAAAGTGTTGGATCAGGCAGGCTGGCCTGCCACGCATTTCTCACATTTTTTCGTCTGAACCTGTTCGAAGAAGTTATTCCCTTTGTCATCCACCAGGATAAAGGCCGGGAGCCCTTCCACTTCCATTTTCCAGACCGCTTCCATACCCAGTTCAGGGTATTCCAGAATCGCCAGACTCTTCACATATTCCTGTGCCAGAATCGCCGCCGAACCGCCGATGCTGCCCAGATAGAAGCCGCCGTGTGCTTTACAGGAATCGGTCACCGCCTGACTGCGGTTGCCTTTTGCCAGCATCAGCATACTGCCGCCCTGCGACTGGAACAAGTCCACATACGGATCCATCCGGTTACCGGTGGTCGGGCCGAGAGAGCCGGAGACCAGGTCTTCCGGTTTTTTCGCCGGACCTGCATAGTACACCATATGATCTTTAAAATACTGCGGTAATCCCTGTCCGCTGTCCAGACGCTCTTTCAGTTTCATGTGCGCGATATCACGGGCAATGATAAGCGGGCCACTGAGAGAGACGCGGGTGGAGACCGGATATTTGCTCAGCTCTTTCAGAATTTCTGCCATCGGCCGGTTCAGGTCGATGCTGACCATGTCGCTTTCATTCTCTTTGCGCATGGATTCCGGAATGTAACTTGCCGGATTGTATTCCAGTTTTTCCAGCCAGATCCCGTCTTTGGTGATCTTCCCTTTGATATTACGGTCAGACGAACAGGACAACGCCAGACCAATCGGGCAGGAACCGCCGTGACGCGGCAGACGGATCACACGGATATCATGGGCGAAATATTTACCGCCGAACTGCGCACCGAAACCGAACTCACGGGTCGCTTCCAGCAGTTCCTGCTCAAGCTCACGGTCACGGAAAGCGCGGCCCAGCTCGTTGCCGGTATCCGGCAGGTTGTCATAATATTTGGTGGAGGCCAGCTTCACCGTTTTCAGGTTCATTTCCGGTGACGTACCGCCGATACAGAATGCAATGTGGTACGGCGGGCAGGCTGTTGTGCCGAGATACTTCATTTTGTCGATCAGGAATGCTTTCAGGCGATCATGTTCCAGAATCGCTTTGGTTTCCTGATACAGCGCGGTTTTGTTGGCAGAACCGCCGCCTTTGTTGATAAACAAGAAGTGATATTCTGCGCCTTCAGTCGCCAGAATATCAATCTGTGCCGGTAAGTTGGTGCCGGTATTCACTTCCGTGTACATATCCAGTGCCGCGTTCTGTGAATAACGCAGGTTTTCGCGCTGAAATGTGTTGTAAATACCACGGGATAAGCATTCCGCATCATTAACGCCGGTCCACACCTGCTGACCTTTTTTCGCCACGATAGTCGCGGTGCCGGTATCCTGACAGTTCGGCAGAACACCTTTGGCTGAGATTTCCGCATTACGCAGCAGTTGCAGCGCGACATATTTGTCGTTTTCGCTGGCTTCAGGATCGCTTAAAATCTGTGCGACCTGTTTCTGATGTGCCGGACGGAGGAAATAGGAGGCATCATGCACGGCCTGCTGAGCAATCAGTGTCAGCGCTTCAGGTTCAACCTTAAGCATCTCACGGCCCTCAAATGTCGCCGTGGAAACGTGCTCCCTGCTCAGCAAATAATAGTCCGTTTTATCTTCCGATAACGGGAATGGCTCCTGATACTCAAAAGTTTTATTTGTCATTATATTCACTCGTATTAAATCAGAAAAATGAAGAACGTATTGACGCACAATTTAAAAATAAATTTACCTGCCACAATTATGGTGGCTTATTACACACGAAAACAAATGATTAAAATGAAGAAGTTGGTGAATTTCATGAAGGAACAGACACGTATCACGCCATTTTAATATCATTATCAAACCCATTTAAAAACAATACGATAAACCATAAATTAACGATTTCAAAATGAGAAAATAACATATTACTGTTACATTTGATGATTGAATTAAATTTATAAAATAAAAAACCAAAGTTTATTTTAATAAAAATGAGATCTTAATACGAAAATACAGAATAATGAAAATGTAAAAGTGTTAAGCGGGTCATGAGATACAGACTGCGAATATAAAAAAACACAGGTAAAAATCCGTACCTGTGTTTTTTTCATGCCTGAAACAGGTTCTTCAGCCTGCTTTTTTCAGCAGTTCCGGCTCTGCCATATCAACAACCGCTACCGGCGGTTTTCCGTGGCAGCCTTCACCGTAATGCTCGCCTTCCCAGCGGCCGACAATCGCCGCCCCCATCGCGTTACTCATCACGTTGGTCGCGGAACGGCCCATATCAAGGAACGGATCGACGCCCATCAGCAGAATTAATCCGGCTTCCGGAATATTAAACTGTGTCAGTGTGGCGGAAATCACCACCAGTGAGGCGCGCGGCACACCGGCCATACCTTTGGATGTCAGCATCAGGATGAGCAGCATGGTGATCTGGTCGCCCATGGAAATCTCAATATTACAGGCCTGCGCGATAAAGATAACCGCAAAAGAGCAGTACGCCATTGAACCGACGAGGTTAAAGGAGTAGCCAATCGGCAGCACAAAGCTGGCAATTTTATTAGAAACACCAAACTGTTCGAGCTGCTTCAGCGTGCCGGGGAACGCTGCCTCAGAACTGGACGTGGTAAATGCCAGCAGCGCCGGTTCGGTGATCCCTTTGGTCAGACGTAAAATGCAGCGTCCGGTAATCAGAACCGCCAGGCCGATTAACACCAGCCATAATGTGGCCAGCGTCAGATAGAACTCGCCCATAAAAATACCGGCTTCCAGCAGTACCACCAGCCCGCGCTCGGCAATCATCCCGGAAATGGCGGCAAAAACGGTCAGCGGCGCAAACAGCATGACATAACCGGTCAGTTTCAGCATCAGGCTGACCACCGATTCCAGCAGCGTCAGAATCGGTTTACCTTTTTCACCGATAGCGGAAAGCGCAACGCCCATAAAAATAGAAAAAACAACGATCTGTAAAATTTCATTGCGGGCCATGGCATCAACGATACTGGTCGGGATCAAATGGGCGATAAAGTTTTTCACCGAAAACGCGGCGGTCGCCACATTGTCCACCACCGTATCCGCCGGTGCCACAAAGTTAATACCGGCGCCCGGTTTAAGCAGGTTAACAATCAGCAACCCGAGCGTAATGGAAATAAAAGAAGCACATACAAATAAAAACAGTGTCTTGGAGAAAACCCGCCCGAGTGTCTGCGCATCCCCCATTTTTGCAATACCCACCACCAGCGTGGAGAGGATCAGCGGCGCGATAATCATTTTAATGAGTCGCAGGAAAATATCCGTCACCACTGAAATATCGGCAGAATATTGCTGATTGAACCCGGGTGTGGCCAGATTGTTCAGCGCAACACCGACAATCACCCCGATAAATAATGCCGCCACTATCCAGGTCGTTAAACTTTTTGACTTCATACTATCTCCATAATGCTGATGTACTTAATCCCCCGGAGACTTTAAAAAATCTGATTAATTTCTTCTGAGCCTGACAGCCGCAGAAAAAATCATGAGCAGAAAGTGAGGGAGTTCAGAACAAAACTGACATCTGCCTTTAACAAAATGATCAATAAAATACACCGCTATTGACATAGTGATGTGTTATTTTACCGGGCGGACTGTACATAATTCCGCCATTACTTTGTCGCAGATAAAGAATTACATAACAGATGTTACGTAATAAAGTGTGTTTTAAACCATTATTTACATCAGATTAACGCTGATGTTGTTTTTTTATACTACCGGCCGTTTTTCAGATAAAAAATACGGCTCTCCTGAAATCATACTCCTTTTTTATTTGATGTCCCTCTCTTTATTTTTTAATTTTTTGTTGCTGATAAAATAAGCACGCCGTTATTTTTCATTAAATAAATTAATAAAAAAGGGCGTCATCAAATGCCGCCCTCTGAGGACTACGGTAAGAAAAAACGCTTATTTCGGCTGGATACCAAAGGCACGGAAATTGCCGGTCTGCGTGATAAACGTATTGTAGTATTCATTCTCCGCCACCGTATTGGATGACGCGGACCCGGCAGAGGCAGAAACCAGATCCATCGTGACCTGATGGATCTCTTTATTCAGCTTATCGTGAATATCCGGATCGTCAGACTCTTTAATCTGCTTCAGCAGGCCGGTTAATTTCAGTGCCTGCTTCTGTGTTTCAGCGTCTTTGAACTGAGGCTCCGGAATGGTGTAATCGAAGGTCATATTAACGGAGTCTTTCAGCTCATCCCCCGGGGCAAGCGGCTGTAATTTTTCACCGTAATCGGATTCGACATACGCCACCAGCTCCGCTTTATCAAAACACTTGGTTTTAATGTTGCCGACAGACTGACGGTTACTGGTGGTAATTTCTGCCGGGAACGGCGTGCCGACCGGGTAACTGCAATTAAACAGATTATGGTCAATCACCGTGGCATTACTGCTGCGTACCGGCATCTGTATATCATGGCCGTTAATGGTGACATCATACATTGCCGGTTTAAAACGGTTACTCTGCCCTTCGACCGCGTAGACTTCAGACAGCATATAATAGACGTGATTATCCGGGTTAATAATGCCGCCGCTGTTATTGTCATACACCATAAAGTTCTGTTTCTCACCCGCGGCATTTTCAATGCTGTGCATACCCGGTGATAATTTCAGTTTTCCGGCAGTCCCCGGCTCAGTGGTGTATTCTTTGTCATCCACTTTAAATGTCAGTGTGCTGTCAGCCGGATTACTGTACCAGAATTCATTTTTGGTACTGTCCGGGTCCAGGCTGTCACAGGCCGCCATTAATAATACGGCAGAACCTAATACACTTAGTTTTATTGCGGTTTTCATAATCGGTCTCATCATATTGTTCTGAACACAGCCCCGATGTTATCAATCCTTATTTACCCGGCATAGGATAAATTACTGCCAAATTCCGGCGGCTAAAAACACAATAATCAGGAAAAGCCGGAAAATAACAGAATGATGACTTATATCATCAGGAGTTATTGTGTTTTTTCCGCAGTTTCTTTTCTGTTATCGCCAATCCGCATTATTACTGTCACAACCAGCAGAATAGTAAAAAAGCAGATTATTTTAATTCGTTATTAATATTTAACTATTCTTCATCCGGTGATGATATCGCGCATTATGTGCACCCCGGCAATATTTCTGTATGACAACCCCCGGTTCAGTGATATGTTTTTTTATTCATATTATGATACCGGATATTACCGTGACTGCTGTTTTACGCTATTGTTTTACCGCCCTGCTGATTCTTTTTATTTCATTGCAAACGGCTGCCGCCGGGAAAAATATCCCGGCTGAAATAAACGGCCTTAACGGCACACTGACACTGCCGGAAAACGGCACACCGAAAGGTGTCATCCTGTTTATTGCCGGTTCCGGCCCGGTGGATCGTGACGGTAACAGCCAGGGCAGTCAGACCGATAATCTGCGGATGCTGGGCGATGCCCTGAGTGATGCCGGGTATATCACACTGCGGACCGACAAAGCCGGAACAGGAGCCGGTGCGGCAGCCGTTAACCCGGCAGATATCACCTTTGCCGGTTATCTGCGGGATTATCAGGCGTGGTTTGAGTTTCTGCAAAAGCGCTATCCGGACACCCCGGTGTATCTGCTCGGTCACAGCGAAGGGGCATTATTTGCCACCCTGATGGCACAGCAGCATAAACCGGCGGGGATTATCCTGGTTTCATCTGCGGGATATACCATCGATATTATCCTGAAAAAACAAATGCGTGCTCAGCCATTCCCGCCGGAGGCGCTGACCTATATCAACGATGTGATCGACCGGCTGAAAGCAGAGAAAACCACGGAGAATGTGCCGCCGTCTCTCAATATTCTGTTTGCCCCGGAATTACAGCGCTATTTTATGGTGTGGATGCAGTATGATCCGGCAGAAGAACTGGCAAAAGTGATCGTTCCGGGACTGATTATTCAGGGTGGCCATGACTGTCAAATCCCTCCGGAAAACGGCGAACGGCTTATCCGTACCGCACCGGATAATCAGTATGCGGAGATAGCAACCATGAATCACGTTCTGAAAGCGACCCCTGCTGATTGTGCGGCGGCCATCGGCAGTTACAATAACCCGGCGCTGGCGCTGCACCCGGAACTGGTTCCTGCCATTACCCGGTTTTTATCCGCCCGCTGACATCATGTCAGCGGACGTATTCCGTCAGGATGTTTTTTTCAGTGTCTGCAGGAAGTTATTATAAATTTCGGTGAAATCATCTTTAAAACCGGGAAATTCCGCGAGATTTTTGATATTCAGGGTAATATGCATCATAAAACCGTGGATCAGACTGCATAACAGATAAGAGTCATACTCTTTAATTGTCTGCTCTGCTTTCAGCTGACTGATAATATTATCCACCCTGCTGCTGATATAGCGCCGGTTAATATCCTCAAATTCATACCACCCGGCGACCGGCATCACTTCCTGAACCGGAATCAGCTCCCGGTAATGCTGTTCCAGATAATTCATAAAACTGCAGACAACACGCTGCAGCTCTTCCCATTTATCCGCCAGCGGTTCAATATTATCGAGTACAGCACTGATTTTCTGTAACTGTATTTCATAGCAGTGCAGCAGCAGGTCACTTTTACTTTTAAAGTGGTGATAAAACGCCCCTTTTGTGACCCGTGCATCACGGGCAATTTCATCAATCGAAACGGACTGATAGCCTTTTTCAATAAAAAGTCCGTGTGCCGAAATCAGTAATGCCTGCCGCGTCCGTGCTGAATTTTCCTGTTGCCTGGTCAGTGTGTTCATGGTAAAAATGCCCTGTTACATACTATCAGTATGTAATCGTATCACAGTATTTTTTGGGTGCCAATAAACGGAAATCCTTATGCTTAAACATGATAACACTGTCACGGAATCCGTTGATTCCGTACCGGTCACCGATAAAGAACAGGATGACAATGCCTTTTATCTCAGCGTGATAAAAGACATTATTTTGTGGATTGAGCATAACCTGGATAAGTCACTGCAACTGGATGTGGTGGCTGAACGTTCCGGCTATACCAAATGGTATTTTCAGCGGATTTTTAAACGGTTTACCGATATGACGCTGGCAGGCTATATCCGCCGCCGCCGTCTGACAAAAGCCGCCACCGAATTACGGCTGACCACACAAAACATCGGCGATATCGCACTAAAGTATCAGTTTGATTCGCAGCAATCTTTTGCCCGGCGTTTTAAGGCGGTCTTTAATATGACCCCGACAGAATACCGCCGCAACCCCAACTGGGATCTGACAACGCTGCAACCGCCGGTACAGCTGGAAATGCCGCCGCTGCCGCAGCCGGACATTATTATGCTGGACGAGATCCCTGTTATGGAAAAGGGCTATCACTATCAGTCACCGCTGGATGAAATCGGCCATCTGCATGAAGAGATCCGCACGACATTCTGGCGGGATTTTATCCGTCTGGTGTCACCGGACCTTCCGTACTGTTATGTCCGCACCGCCTATGACAGAACATCGGATCAACCGGATTGTATTGCTATCGGCTATCATATCGGGGTGGATGACCCGGCCTTTATTGTACAGGAAAACGCATTAACACCGGCGGTGATTAACCGCGGGAAATATGCAAAATTCCATTTTGACGGCTTATTCCGTGATTACCGGGACTTTACCTTCAATGTGTATTTATACGCGTTACCACAACTCGGATTATGCCGCCGTCCGGGTCTGGATATTGAAAAATATACCCGTACTGAAGCGATAACGGATAATCCGCCGGCGCATCTGTGTGTGGATTATTATATTCCGGTACTTTAATTCCCTTCACTTTTCTCCCTGTTAATGCCGGTTATGTTCTGTTACATAAAAATAACCGGCATCTGACATAATATTGATTACGGTCACTAAATCAAAGCACGGTTATTTACCGGTTGTAATATACTATACCTTCATTACTCAGTATAAATACGTCACCCTCCGGCAGTTAAATACAATTACCACGGACGGACCTATGAATAAACTGACTCCGCTGAAACCTGTTCCTTCCTTAATTGCAGTTCTTATTATCTGTATTATCTGGTTTGTTGTTCCGGTACCCGATGGTGTTGATCCGAATGCCTGGCATCTGCTTGCACTGTTTGTCGGCACCATTGCCGCGATTATCGGTAAAGCAATGCCAATCGGGGCGGTCTCCATGGTGGCGATAGCCCTTGTCGCCCTGACCGGTGTGACCAATCCCGGCTCCGCGAAAGCCGCGCTCGCTGATGCCCTGAGCGGCTTTTCCAATGAGCTTATCTGGCTTATCGGGGTCTCTATTATGGTCTCCCTCAGCCTGAATAAAACCGGGCTCGGTGCACGTATCGGGTATTATTTTATTTCCCTGTTCGGGAAGAAAACGCTGGGTATTGCTTATTCCCTGGCGATCGCCGAAACCGTGCTGGCACCGGTTACGCCCAGTAATACCGCACGCGGCGGCGGGATCATCCACCCGATTATGCGCTCTATCGCAGACAGCTTCGGTTCAAAAGCCGATGACGGCACCAGCGGGAAAATAGGCCGTTATCTGGCGCTGGTGAATTACAATACCAACCCTATCACGTCCGCCATGTTTATCACCGCTACCGCACCTAACCCGCTGATTGTGTCACTGATTATGCAGGAAGCAGGAACAGGGGCGGAACTGAGCTGGTCGATGTGGGCAGTGGCCGCGTTTTTACCGGCACTGATCTCACTGATCACCATGCCGCTGGTGATCTATTTTCTGTATAAACCAGAGATCACTGCCACCCCGGATGCCCCGGATTTTGCCCGTGAGCGGCTCCGTGAACTTGGCCCGGTTTCCCTGCCGGAAAAAATCACACTCGGGGTCTTTATTCTGCTGCTGGCATTGTGGGCCGGTGTTCCGGGCTGGCTGTTCGGCAGTGAACATAATGTGAACCCGACCACCGCCGCCTTTATCGGCCTTGCCGCCCTGTTGTGCAGCGGTGTGCTGAGCTGGGATGATGTGCTGAAAAATAAAGGGGCATGGGATACGGTAGTCTGGTTCGCCGCACTGGTGATGATGGCATCGTTCCTCGGCAAACTCGGGCTGATAACCTGGGTCTCCCTGACGGTCGGCGGCGGTATTGATCATCTCGGGATCGGCTGGACCGGCGGGATGCTGCTGCTTGTGTTGTTCTATGTCTATTCCCACTACTTTTTTGCCAGCACCACGGCGCATATCACCGCCATGTTTGCCGCGTTTTATGCCGCAGGGCTGGCACTCGGCGCACCGCCGATGCTGCTCGGGCTGACCCTGGCGTTTTCCTCCTCGCTGATGATGTCACTGACGCATTACGGTACCGGCACTGCGCCGATTATTTTCGGTTCCGGTTACACCACACTCGGTGAATGGTGGAAAACCGGTCTGGTGATGAGTATCGTCAACCTGGTTATCTGGATTATCGTTGGCAGCCTGTGGTGGAAACTCCTCGGATACTGGTAACCGATTGACCGGCATCATCTTCCTGAGTGTGCTCTTTGCCTAATTAAGAATTATCGCATAACGAATACTTATATACTGACCCCGCCGTTTTTATCAGGACTATCAGGGGAGATGATGCAAAAGGAGATTGTACAGCCGGTATCTGCGGACACCGGTGCGATTGAACAGTTCGCGGATAACCCGTCGCCCTGTGCGCCGCTGACGCCGTCAGCGGAGACCCGTTACCAGAAAGCGATGGAGCAGACTGACAATTATCACTGCCGTTATAATCCGTCCTATGCTCTGCTGGATAACGCAGAGCCCGCGCCGGTCATCCCTGCAGCGTTGTTCCGCAGCGGGTGTCCGGCCACGCACACACATGCAGAATACGCGGAAACTATTAAACGGACGATGTCATCTGTTCTCCGGCTCAGCGGACTCACCGACACCCGTCCGGCGCGTTTCCTGCTGCTGACACCACCGCCGTCTTCCCCGCACAATGAATACGACACCCCGCTGTTCCCTGAACTGACGCAGTTTGCACCGGTAAAAGAGTGTGTTACCGCTGTTTTTGCGGATGGTCAGCCGAATACCGTGCTGGCCTGGGCGGTACTGATGGAATGGGCGCAGAAACCTGACCCGGTGTATCTCTTTGCCGCTGCACATCATGCCGCACAGTTAGCACAACACAGCCCGGCACCTTTTGCCCTGAAAGGGGATATCCGTATACTGAGCAGCCACGGTCAGAGCCGCTACCGCCGGATCATCACCGATAAGCTGCCGCAGACACTGCTGGCACCGTCCGTCACTATCCGTGAAATCTACCGTACACCGGCACACCCGCTACATTACATCAGTTGTCAGGAAGGGTATTTCCATATTCCGCAGTTTGCCCGCTTTACGCTGGTTGGTGAGAATGGCTATCCGGCAGCGGAAGGCAATACCGGTCTGTTACAGCTGAATACCCCGCTGCTCACACCGCTGCCCGCCCAGCGCCTGCTGACAACCGATATCTGTGAACAGGGCACCGGCTGTGCCTGCGGCAGCATGCTGCCCTGGATATATTTCCGGGGCAGTATCACGGCACGGGACGGCCTCAGCGGGGATGAAATAGGATGACAAACGCTATCAGTACGCGCATTGCCGCCATCAAAGAGCGCCTGTCGGCAATACTCAGCCGTAAACCGGTATTTTCCGCCGACCCGGCCACACACTCATTCTGTCAGATGCGTCTGCAGTGGCTGGCTGACACCCGCGCCATTGATACCGCTGCAGAACGAGCCCTCAGCGGCACACCATGGTATGCGGCAGAACGTGTGCTGATTATTGATAACGGTCATAACCCGCTGACTGCGGCGGAGCTGGTCATCGCTGCTTATATCACCGGTACCGCTGTCCGTATCAGAACCCGCAACCACAACGACTGGCTCACGATGCTGTGCGGACAGCCGGGTACAGGCAATATCATCTGTGAATTTGCCGATCCGGCGCAGAGTGAGACCGCGTTACTGCGTGATACTGATACCGTGGTGGTGACCGGAACCGATGCCCTGATCCGCCACTGGCGGAAAATCACCCCGCCCCATATCCGCCTGACCGAAAACGGGCCGGCGATCAGCGCGATGGCGATCTGTGGCTCGGATTTACCTGCCCCGGAACTGATCCTGTGGGATACCTGCCTGTTCTTCCGGGGAGTGAGTAACTCACCGCGCTTTATTCTCCTCGACAGCCCGATGATGGCGGAACGGCTGTACAGCTCGCTGTCACAGGTGCTGGATGAACTGCCCCGTTTGCCGCAGCATATCCGTTTACTGCAGATGGTGAAGGCACGGGAGCTGGCACTGCGTCATGTGCTGGCACCGGATTTCCGGCCGCCGGTTTACAGTGCGGTGTCCGGCTGGGGGCTGACATTACAGAGGAAATTTGAACAGGCACACTGGCTGCCATACGGCTTTAATCTGATCGCCGGTGATCCGGCAGAGCACCTGAAACTGGCGGCAAAACAGTGGCCCGGTCAGTTACAGACACTGGGCTGCCACGGCCGCCCGGATCTGCTGCCGCTCAGGGCATCACGCTTTTTACGTCACTGTAATACCGGGCAGATGCACAATCCGCCGTTCAGCTTTTTCGCGCTGATAACCCCGGTACAAAATGACATCCGCCTGCGGTGAAATAACACACCGCCGGCTTACGCAGGCTGACATTTGATCTGCTATTATTATTCGTCTCAGCAAAATCACGGATTTGATCGTTATGACCACAGAAGCACCCGTTTTTTTACTCGCCCCGCCTCAGCGTGATGAAGCGGAGTATCTGACCCGTCTGTGCCTGCGCTCAAAACAGCACTGGGGATATGATGAAACCTTTATGGCGACCTGCCGGGATGAACTGACCATTACCTCCGCTGATTTTGACCGTTCACGGCTGATGACTGCACGGATCAACGGCAAAATCGCCGGTGTTGTGCAGCTGACCATCAACCGCCAGGAAGAGAACGGAAAACTCTCCAAACTCTTTGTGCATCCGGATTATTTACATCAGGGGATCGGCAGCGCGCTGTATCAGTGGGCGGTTTCCTCCGCCCGGACACAGTGTATCAGCGCCCTTCTGGTGGATGCGGACCCGAATGCGGAGGCATTTTATATCCGCCAGGGAGCTATCCGTATCGGGGAAACGCCGTCGGAATCCCTGCCCGGCCGGGTTCTCCCGCTGTTACTGATTTCGCTGCACTGACACCGGCGCTGTTTTTTTATCCTCAGCCACCGCATGCGCTGTCAGTGCCGGAAAATCCGCTTCGGTAAACGGCAGTGCGGTCACCGGCAGATTTCCGGGAGAGTTTGTCCGCCATAATTCAAAGGACGCCAAATCCGCCAGAGACCAGCCCCGGTAATGCTGAGGCAGCGCCAGCCGCATCCCGGCGGCAGTTTCCTGCGGCGGCTGTGACGGCAGCCGGTCATCACTCACACGGTAATCACGGCGCAGCACCAGAAACTTCTCCGGTACCCGCTGCCGCTTATCCCACCAGAGCCCGTCAATACTGTCAAACATCTGCCGGGTGACGGCGGCGGGCTGTGCATCCAGTTGTGCCAGCGCCTGCGGGAGGATACCGTCCATTCCGCGGTTAAAATCAGCGACTGATCCGCCATGCCCCTGTAACAGCAATGTGATGGCAAGGCGTGCCCCCAGCAGGTTGGAATAGAGATCTTCCGGGGTAAATGCCGAGATTTCCTCAGAAAAACCGGGAACAGAATGATAACCGTACCACTGGGCGATTTCATGCCATGCCGCCAGGCGAAACGCGAGCCGTGCCGCCAGATACACACTCAGGGTATAGCGCTCTGCCGGATCCGGCGGCGGGGTAAAACGGCGGAACTGAATACGGCGGGAAGACAGTTCATCCGACAGCGTCAGCATCCGGGCTTCACCGAGGTGCGGATAGATTTGCGTGAACAGGTAATATGTGTAATCAGCGGTATCCCGCACATGAGCAATATCAATAAAGCCGCCGTGGCGGGAATAGATGATCCCGAGGTTTTCATGACTCAGGCCGATAACATCTGCCACGCCAAACCAAAAGCTGTCATTGTAAACATGCTCCCCCAAATCACCGGCGGTCAGCACATTACCGATGGTGTAAAACGGCACCGGAACCGGCCCCAGCTTTGCCCGCAGATCATAGCCGAATGCGCAGCAGGGACGCAGCCCGTCAGGCGCACTCACCTCATCTGCAACCGGAAATGCCTGAGCTGCCATTTCCGTGGTTTGCGGAGAAAGATCGGCGCGGATAACAGGCACATCCGCCATCCGGCTCTGACAGCCGGATAGCAGCACCATCATGACAATTGCGCTGATAAATACCCGCATCAGAAGGCTTCCCCGACCTGGAAATAAAAACCGCTGCTCTGTTTCCCGACACCAAAATCGAGCCGCACATTCATCCGTGGTTTAAATTCAAAACGATACCCCACACCCACGTTCGGCAGCCAGTGACCGCCGCCGAGATGACGCGCACTCTCACTCATCGTCCCGCCGCCGGCCCAGAGCACAATACCGTGCCGCCAGTCCAGCTTGCGCCGGTACTCCACCTGTGAGGCAAAGACATGATTATCCTGATAACGGCCGTCATAATAGCCGCGCATCTGCCGCCCGTTACCCAGCCGGGAATACTGATCCCACGGCACATCTCCGGACGCAAAGCGTGCGTAGTTATCAAACGCCAGCACCGTTTTATCATCCAGCGGATAATAATAGTTGTACTGAACCTCCGTGGTATTAAACCGCGTATCACTGCCCAGTGACGGCGCATACCAGGTATAACGCAGATCCAGTGCCTGCCCCTGACGGGCATTCGGCAGAAAATCCCGGCTGTCATAACTGAAGGTGGCGCTGACCCCGGAACTGACCGCATGCCGGTCATAATCCTGCTCATCCATATAGCGGCTGAACGGTTTATCCGGCGAGGCGGCATTCAGTGTACTGAAATCCCACCCTAACCCGAGATAGGTATCATCCGCCACACGGCGCAGCAGTGACGGCGTCAGCCGCAATTGCTGTGACTTATATTCACCGAAATGATCACTGACGCGCCCGGCCTGATACCCTTTTCCCCAGTAATCCGTCGGCACATTATTGATTGTACCGCTGAGATAAAATCGCCAGTTATCCTTATCCAGATAGGTGTAATTATTCAGATTAAGCCCGAAGGCCCCGGTTGAGGAGGCAAAACCACTGAGGGACAAGGTGGATATTTTACTGTCCGGAGCACTATCCGCCTGATACAGGCCGACCAGCGCCACCCCGACACCCAATTCCAGTTCAGGGGTATAAAACGGCCCGGGTAATACCCCCCAATCGACGGTTTTGCTGCGGTCAAACTGATTATTACTGCCCAGTCCGGACAGTGCATCATCAATGTATTCCCGGGAAGGTAAATAACCGGCGTTTGCTGTGTGAACCGCTGCCAGGCCGGCAAATGCCAGCCCGGCGGCGCAATAACGACATATCATTAAAAACGGAACTCTCCGGAAATAAAGAAACTGTTACGGTTATTAAAGCCCACTTCTGAGATAATATTAAAATTGCGGGTCACTTCTAACCGGGCACCCACCAGATTGCTCCATTTATGAGCAAGATGCTGTTTAACATCAAACTTCATATCCGGATCTTCCAGCGCATTGATCATCCCCTGAAATTGCGGCGGTAAGCTCAGTCCGCTGATATCGCCTTTAAACCGCTGAGTAATATCCTGATACATAGCCCCGGTCCAGACCTGCAGTTTGGTATTTCCCTGCCCGGCGATTAATGGTGAAAAGACAAATTCATAACCGACACGCGGGGAAATCACCAGCGCTTTGATATCCCCGTCGAGAATATCCAGATTGGTTTTGGTGTAGTTAATATCAACCGTTGTAAAGAACTGTTCATATGCCCCCGCCAGCGTCATACCGGCACCGTATGTTTTACCTTCAAAGTCGAGGTCAAACGGCTGGTCTTTCAGCAGCGGATTCAGATCCATAACAAAACCGCCGCCGAAATCAACCGAGCCGCCGGCCAGTGTGGTATGGGATTTCCCTTTGGTTTTTCCGTATAAACCATATACGTTCATAAACGGAAGCACCCAGGAATCCACCTTCAGCATATGCGTTTCACTTTTTTCCCGTGTATGTCCGGCTTTAATCTGTAATGCATTACCGAATTCCGGATTTTTCGGCATAATAAAACCAATATTATCCACAACAATATCCTGCCGCAGATTCATATAGTTATAACCGATACCAAAAGGCTCGGGAAGATCATAACCGCGGGCGCGGGCCTCATCACCCCAGATAGGCAGAATACGGGATTTGGATTCAGAAGGACGGGTGGCATCAGGAGAGCCATCGTCATTTTGTGCAGAGCCGCCGGACTGGCTGACACTCAACGACAAAGTCGGGCCGTCAGCATAAGAAAAAGCGCTCAGGCTCAGAGAGCCGGTAATAATCAGAGTGTGAAGTATCGGGCGTAACATAATATAAGCCGGTTTCGTTTAATTAAATGGTGATGAATTCTAACGGCTAATTTTGATAAATTCCGGACTTTACGTGCGATAATAAGCAATAATGGCTATGCACGTAACGTTACTAATTACAATTATTACAATAAATTACCGTTATTATATGGCGGATACTCAAAGAGGATATAATTTATACAGAGAACAGTATTTTCCGCATAATAATACGCTATACTTTATTTTAGATTTCATAATTTGAATAATAAGATCATTAACTTTCAACATTGCGGACACCATGCTATTTCCTTATAACTATAAACACACCACATCGGAGTGTAATTAATATCAAAGGAGTAATATTATGGCTCGTAAAATAAAATTAACGATGGTTGAAAAAGGTGAGTTAGGTCATATTTATCCACAAACTGTCTCTTATAATGTTGGTAAGAAAAATTTCTTTCTGGTGGAAGATGAGCAGGGTAATTATCTGATCAAACCTATTTATGAAAACGGTACTCTGGGTGACAGTATCGTCAGTAAAAACTTCGGATGTTACTATGATATTATTCAGTCAGCTTATGATGATGTTACTGCAACGACTTATCTTTGCTGTGTTGACTTAGATGGTAAAACCATGCAGGTTTATTTAACCACAACGCTCGGACTGGTCAGCATATTTGAATTTGACTATGTTGTCGATGATCGTAAAACATTTAACTTCTTCTTTATCGGCGGGCATCTTTATTTTTATCAGAGTGGTGAAGATGCAAACGGTAAATACACTATAACCTCTATTCGTATAAATTAAAAACAATCAAATATCATTTAGTAAAATTTGTTGAATTTAACCGGGTCATATTATAATAAGGAACAAATTGTTACTCCGGATATTTTATTAATGTTTAAAATATAATTAAATATACTATTTTAAATTCACAGCAGTATCTGATTGTATAAATCTGACGTGATTGTTCAGGGAACAGAACAACACGGAATGAGGAAGCCGCGTAAACGTATATTACGCGGTTTTTCGCGTGATCTGCTCATCTTCCCCGGTTTTGCGATCTTCCTCCACGCTTTTCAATAATTCACCGCAGTGCGGGAAGGAATCCCCTCTTTCATCATAATCTGTGTTATTTTAGGCACATTAATGAAGACAATCCCGGTAACGGGCAGTTGATAAACCGCAATTCTTTCAGAGTGTTAACAGAATTCTTATGACTGACAACCAAAACGCTGACTCCCATACACCCATGATGCATGGGTGTGTTAGTGTTGAAACTTAACGATATTTATTAGTTTTTAAACAAAACCTATAATTTAACCTACACTTAATTAATCCGTTGATTTATAGGTGGTTATTATTTTATTTAACCTAGCCACTGCTTATACTCTAAATAATTCGAGGTGCAGCTAGGCGACAAGTAAATGAGTCGTTAGGAGCATACATAAGTATGTGACTAGTGCGAATGAGCGCAGTCAACCATAGTTTCACAAAAAGGCTGCAACCTAAGAAGTATGACGAGTATAAAATGAATAGATATGATGTATCTAATAGCGAAGGAAAATTTGCTGACGGCTCTGATGAAGAAGTGCTAGCTAACAAGCTAGGGCTTTCAAACGTTGATGATATCAATGATGCTGAGCTTGTCCTGTTAGAAAAACTGTATCAAGTCATTTTTGAAGAACAATTTCCCACTGAGCAAATTACCGTATCACTTATTCAGCGTTGGCACCGCCAATGGCTAGGGAATGTTTACGAGTGGGCAGGTCAATTACGCACAGTGAATATTAGCAAGGGTGGCTTTATGTTTGCCCCTGCTGGTCGTGTTGCAAAGTTGCTTGCTCAATTCGAGAAAGAATATCTAGCGAAGTACACACCCTGCACCAATATGAGCAGAGAACAAGTCATAGAGGCTATTGCCACGGTACATGTGGAGTTGATTCTGATACATCCCTTTAGGGAAGGAAATGGGCGCTTATCGCGTTTACTCGCCGATGTGATGGCAGTACAAGCTGGTTTTCAGTCATTAGACTATGAAAGTTGGACTCAACATCCCGAGCAGTACATTGCAGCAATCCACGCAGGGTTAAACCTTAACTATGAACCCATGAAATATTGGGTTAGCGAAGCCTTAAAAGAAAGCTAAATCGCCAGTTTCAAGTGTCCAAACTTCTCACGCTTAGCCTTCATCTCTTCTTCAAGGCGACGAGACTCCTGCCCTGTTTCAATCGCCGTAGAGGTTGCTACCGAGCGAATGAGTTGAGTACGAGTTGGTTTTGTTGCCTGAATTAATTCAATCTTTTTCATGGTAGTCTCACTTCAAACGGACGACAGTACATTTTATCACCGTTGTTTTATATGGCAACACAGATCATTTTTCCGGTTGAAAACCTGACAACTACTACAATGTTATCTGTCTGTGCAAACCAAACATGAGTTTTCAGGGAACAGAGAAACAGGAGGAAGACGCGTAAACGTATATTGTGCGGCTTTCCGCGTGATTTTTCGTCATTATCCCGGTTTTGCGATCTTCCTCCACGCTTTTCAATAATTCACCGCAGTGCGGGAAGGAATCCTCTCTTTCATCATAATCTGTGTTATTTTAGGCACATTAATGAAGACAATCCCGGTAACGGGCAGTTGATAAACCGCAATTCTTTCAGAGTGTTAACAGAATTCTTATGACTGACAACCAAAACGCTGACTCCCATACACCCATGATGCAGCAGTACTTCCGGCTCAAGGCACAACATCCGGATATTCTGATGTTTTACCGGATGGGTGACTTCTATGAGCTGTTCTTTGATGATGCCAAACGGGCAGCACAGTTACTGGATATTTCACTGACCAAACGCGGTCAGACCGCCGGTCAGCCGATCCCGATGGCCGGTGTCCCGCATCATGCGGTTGAAGGATACCTGGCAAAACTGGTTCAGCTCGGGGAATCTGTTGCTATCTGTGAGCAAATCGGCGATCCGGCCACCAGCAAAGGCCCAGTGGAGCGTAAAGTATCCGTATCGTCACACCGGGAACGGTCAGTGACGAAGCCCTGTTACAGGAGCGCCAGGATAACCTGCTCGCTGCGGTCTGGCAGGATGCGCGCGGGTTTGGTTACGCGACTCTGGATATCACATCCGGCCGTTTCCGTATCCTCCAGTTAGAGGATAAAGACGCGATGGCGGCGGAATTGCAGCGTACCCGTCCGGCTGAGCTGCTCTATCCGGAAGATATGGCGGATTTCGCCATTATTCAGAATCAGAAAGGGCTGCGCCGCCGTCCGTTGTGGGAATTTGAACTGGAAACCGCCCGCCAGCAGCTGACATTACAATTCGGCACCCGGGATTTGCACGGCTTCGGTGTGGAAAATGCCCCGCTGGCCTTACAGGCTGCCGGGTGTCTGCTGCAATATGTTAAAGATACCCAGCGCACCTCACTGCCGCATATCCGCAGTGTGACCCTGGAAAACCTTCAGGAAAATGTCATTCTGGATGCCGCCACACGCCGCAATCTGGAAATTACCCAAAACCTCAGCGGTGGTACTGAAAATACGCTTTCCTCCGTACTGGATCTGTGCGTAACCCCGATGGGCAGCCGGATGCTCAAACGCTGGCTGCACTCCCCGCTGCGTGACAAAGCCGTACTCGCCAACCGCCAGCAGGCCATTGCCGCGCTGATGACAATCAGCCCGGATTTACAGCCTGTTCTGCGCCAGATAGGCGATCTCGAACGGGTGCTGGCACGACTGGCACTGCGTACCGCCCGCCCCCGTGATCTGGCGCGGATGCGCCATGCTTTTTCACAATATCCGGCTATTCAGGCGCAGCTGAGTGCGGTATCTGATCCGTATATTCAGACACTGCAACAGCGTATCGGACAGTTTGATGAATTACAGTCTCTGCTGGAGCGGGCCGTTGTTGAAGCGCCGCCGGTACTGGTGCGTGACGGCGGTGTGATTGCCCCGGGCTACAATGAAGAGCTGGATGAGTGGCGCGCCCTGGCGGATGGCGCCAGTGATTATCTCGACAAACTGGAAATCCGCGAACGGGAAAAACTCGGTATCGATACACTGAAAGTCGGGTTTAATGGTGTCCACGGCTACTATATTCAGGTCAGCCGCGGGCAAAGCCACCTGGTGCCGATCCATTACGTCCGCCGCCAGACCCTGAAAAACGCCGAGCGCTACATCATTCCGGAACTGAAAGAGTATGAAGATAAAGTTCTGACCTCCAAGAGCAAAGCACTGGCGATTGAAAAAGCCCTTTATGATGAGCTGTTTAATCTGCTTCTGCCGCACCTGGAAGCGCTTCAGCGCAGTTCAGACACCCTGGCGGAACTGGATGTACTCACTAACCTCGCTGAACGCGCGGAAACACTCAATTACACCTGTCCGCAACTGACGGATAAAGTCGGTATTCAGATCACCGGCGGTCGTCACCCGGTTGTCGAACATGTGCTGACAGAACCGTTTATCGCTAACCCGCTGGCAATGTCACCACAGCGCCGCCTGCTGATCATCACCGGCCCGAACATGGGCGGTAAGAGTACCTATATGCGGCAGACAGCGCTTATCGCACTGCTTGCGTATATCGGCAGCTTTGTGCCGGCGGAAAATGCGGTTATCGGCCCGGTCGATCGGATTTTCACCCGTGTCGGGGCATCGGATGATCTGGCGTCCGGTCGCTCCACCTTTATGGTGGAAATGACCGAAACCGCCAATATCCTGCATAACGCCACGGAACAGAGCTTGGTACTGATGGATGAAATCGGGCGCGGCACATCCACCTATGATGGTTTATCGCTGGCCTGGGCCTGTGCGGAAAGCCTGGCAAACCGTATCAAAGCACTGACACTGTTCGCCACCCACTATTTTGAACTGACCACGCTGCCGGAGAAACTGGAAGGTGTCGCCAATATCCATCTGGATGCGGTCGAGCACGGTGATACTATCGCCTTTATGCACAGCGTGCAGGACGGTGCTGCCAGCAAAAGTTACGGCCTCGCGGTTGCACTGCTCGCCGGGGTGCCGCGTGATGTGATTAAACGCGCGAAGCAGAAACTGCGCGAGCTGGAATCACTGTCACTGAATGCAACGGCAAGCCATGTGGAAACACCGCAAATGAATCTGCTGGATGCGCCGGAGGAAGCCGCACCGGCACTGGATGCACTGGCGGGGATTAACCCGGATTTACTGACACCGCGTCAGGCGCTGGACTGGCTCTACCGCCTGAAAGAGATGCTCTGACAACCGGACAAAAGAAAAAGGGGGAAAATTTATTCCCCCTTTTGCATGAATAATATTTATAACTGCGCTGAGAACGCTGTTTTACGGATCACTCAGTTAAACAGTGAATTCTCACACAACCCGTGGTTATGCAGGATATCTTTCAGGCGGCGTAAACCTTCCACCTGAATCTGCCGTACACGTTCGCGGGTCAGACCAATCTCGCGTCCGACATCTTCCAGCGTCTCCGCCTCATAGCCCAGCAAACCAAAACGGCGCGCCAGTACTTCCCGCTGCTTCGGATTCAGTTCATACAGCCATTTCACAATGCTCTGCTGCATGTTGTTATCCTGCAGCCGGTTTTCCGGTGTGACATCATTTTCATCAGACAGAATGTCCAGCAGTGCTTTGTCTGAATCCGCACCCACCGGGATATCCACGGAGGTGATGCGCTCATTCAGACGCAGCATACGGCTGACATCATCTACCGGTTTATCCAGCTGTTCGGCAATTTCTTCCGCTGTCGGTTCATGATCCAGCTTTTGTGCCAGTTCACGGGCGGTACGCAGATAAACATTCAGTTCTTTGACAATATGAATCGGAAGACGGATGGTGCGGGTCTGGTTCATGATAGCCCGTTCAATCGTCTGACGGATCCACCATGTGGCATAGGTAGAAAAACGGAAGCCTTTCTCGGGATCAAATTTCTCCACCGCGCGGATCAGCCCGAGGTTGCCCTCTTCGATCAGATCAAGCAGCGCCAGCCCCCGGTTACTGTAGCGGCGGGAAATTTTAACCACCAGACGGAGGTTACTTTCAATCATACGCTGGCGCGCTGCGGTATCACCCCGCAGGGCGCGCCGTGCAAAAAAGACTTCTTCTTCTGCGCTGAGCAGCGGTGAAAAGCCTATCTCACCAAGATAAAGCTGAGTAGCATCCAGGACACGCTGGCTGACACTCTGCACGAACTCAATGTCCGGGCCGGGATCGTCAGATTCACTTTCCTCTGCCAGCTGTTTCTCATCAAACAGCTCTTCATCTTCATTCTGCCCGGCGGCAAAATCTTCGTCGTATAACTCGTTAGCGTTCAGTGGATTACGGCTCATCAGCTTGCTCCTACCCCGATAATTCAGGCAGAACACGCTGTTCTGCCGTTTATCGCTGCGGTAAGTACTGCAGCGGGTTGACTGATTTTCCCTTGTAACGAATTTCAAAATGTAATCTGACAGATGTGGTTCCGCTGCTGCCCATCGTGGCAACTTTCTGACCCGCTGCGACGTCCTGCTGATCTTTAACCAGGATGGAATCGTTATGCGCGTAGGCTGTCAGGAAATCATCATTGTGCTTGATGATGACCAGATTGCCGTAGCCGCGTAACGCGTTACCGGTATACACCACTTTACCCGGCGCTGAAGCAAAAACAGGCTGTCCACGTGTACCACCGATATCAATACCCCGGTTACCGCTGGTAGGTCCTGTGTAGTTGGAAATGACTTTGCCTTCCGCTGGCCAGCCCCATTTAAAGGAACCACTATTTACGGCGGCAGGCGCGCTGGTTGTTGTTGCCGGTGCGGTAACGGCGGCCGTTGTTGCTGCTGTGGCAGCGGCAGTGCCGTTATTCGCTTTTGCCTGTGCGGTGACCTGAGATGAGAGCATCTTACCGCCGGCCGGTTTAGCGCCTGCTGATTCAGAATACGCATTAGTTGGTTGAGAATCAACCACCCTGTTTTGCGGAGTATTCCTATTTGTCGCGACCTGAGTTCCGCTGCTGACCGGTGCAACATTACCACCGCCATTGCCTAACCGGATCACCTGCCCTTCGTTCAGGCTGTACGGTTCAGGAATATTATTCTGTGCTGCCAGTTCACGGAAGTCAGATCCTGAGATATAAGCAATGTAAAATAAGGTATCACCGCGCTGAACCGTATAGGTATTTCCGTTGTAGCTGCCTTTCGGGATCGCATCATAATTACGGTTGTACTGAATCCGGCCACTGTTGCCGGTCTGCACACCGGCAGAACGCGGCTGCTGCACACTCCGGCTGACCGGTTGTGTGTTATTGGCAGAACTGAGCTGAGGACGTACCGGCATCGGTGTCGACACAGATGAGTTGTTATTATCATTACCTGCTGTCATTACCGGTGCACTGCTGCTCTCTTCCACACTGCTGATTGGTGCGGCATGATACGGCGTTGAGCACCCGGCCAGAACTGTGCTCATCAGTGACCCAATTGCAACCCATCGTATTGTTTTCATAGGGTTTCTTGAGTTCATATTCCTTCTCCCGAAACTGGAAATAGTGCGAAAACGGACAATCAGAAAGTCACCACGCAGCCGCAGACCGCATGGCAGGATTGTATTATTAAAACAGATACTAAGCGAAATGAAAAAGTCTTGTTACCAAAATAGCCATTTTTATCCCAGATCCCCGTGAACCAGAGGAACAAACCGGACAGTTCCGATCGATTGGGTATGAAAGTCATTGCCCCGGCGGCGGATCAGTTTGAGCATCTGCTGCTGTTCCCCCACCGGTATCACCATCCGGCCGTTATCCGCCAGCTGGCTGAGCAGCGCGGGGGGGATATCGCTGGCGGCAGCTGTGACAATAATACCGTCAAACGGACCACGGGACGACCAGCCCTCCCAGCCGTCACCGTGACGGGTGGAAATATTATGCAGATCAAGCTGTTTAAAACGGCGTTTGGCATGCCATTGTAACCCTTTCACCCGCTCAACAGAGTAAACATGTGCCGCCAGGTGTGCAAGGATCGCCGTTTGATAGCCGGATCCGGTGCCAATCTCCAGCACATGCGCCTGCGGAGCCGGTTCCAGTAGTTCAGTCATTTTCGCCACCATAAACGGCTGAGAGATAGTCTGACCGCAGCCAATCGGCAGCGCGGTGTTGTCGTATGCTTTGTGTGTCAGCGCCTCATCGACAAAATTCTCCCGCGGGACAGCCGCCATCGCCTGTAACAGACGTTCATCGCGTATCCCGGCCTGACGTAACTGTGTCATCAGATCCTGTACCACCCGGCGGATCATTCCTGTATCACCCCTGCTTTTTGTAACCAGTCTTCTAATTTGTCCTGCACACTGTAGGCGGTCAGATCAACATGCAGCGGCGTGACAGAGACATAACCTGCATCCACCGCCGCAAAATCGGTATCCGGGCCGGTGTCCAGTTTCTCCCCCGGAGGACCGAGCCAGTACAGCGGATTCCCTTTCGGATCCATCTGCGTATAAACCACATCCGGTGCCCGGCGGGTTCCGCAGCGGGTCACTTTCATTCCTTTTATCTCACTGAGCGGGATATCCGGCACATTCACGTTCAGAATATTACCGGCCCGCAGCGGCACCTGCTGTAACATAGTCAGCAGACGGCAGGTAATTTCTGCCGCCGTATCATAATAGATTTCGCCGTTCAGGGAGACCGCAATTGCCGGTAATCCCAGGTGACGACCTTCCATTGCCGCCGCAACCGTACCGGAGTAAATCACATCATCCCCGAGGTTCGGGCCGCAGTTAATGCCGGAAACCACAATTTCCGGACGCGGGCGCATCAGCAGATTAGCACCGATATAAACGCAATCCGTCGGCGTGCCTTCCACCAGCGCAATATCGCCGTTCTCGTGAACCACCGTACGCAGCGGGCGATCGAGTGTCAGCGCGTTGGATGCCCCGCTGCGGTTGCGATCCGGAGCAACCACCTGCACATGGTAAGTACGCCGCAGCGCCTCAGATAATGTCCGGATCCCCGGCGCACTGACGCCATCATCATTACTCACCAGAATTCTCAGCACAACGGTATCCTTTTTTGTCAGCAGCAGCGCATTTATCACGTTAAAAAACTATTTTATCAAGTTAGCCGCGATAAAAAAGGGTTATAACAGATTTAGTCTGATTGCTTTTTTCATATTCACCTGCATGATACTGCTATTATTATTTATCACCGAAAGGATTTCTGCATGGCTATCTGCCGGCGAATTACCGCAACCCTGTTCACCGCACTGGCTGCCGGACTGCTTCTGGTGTCAGAGGCATTTGCGCTGTCACCTCAGGAAGAGACCAGAGTGGAGAATCTGCTGACTGCCGTCGGGAAGCAGGAACAGCTGATTTTTATCCGCAACGGCAGTGAGCATAATGCCGCCGACGCGGAATCACATCTGCGCCTGAAATTAAGCAAAACGAAAAAACGTCTGAGCACCGCAGAACAGTTTGTGGATAAAGTGGCATCCGGCTCCTCCATCAGCGGTAAACCGTATCAGGTGAAACTGCCGGGCAAAGATCCGGTGGATGCAAAAATTTATCTGACAGCGTTACTGGCAGAAACAGACAAGGCCACCGCAGCAAAAGCTAAATAAAAAACGGAACAAAAAAGGGGCGGAAATTATTCCGCCCCTTTTTTATGTTAATCAGTCAGTTGATTATTCACTGAATTCCGCGGCCTGATCCGCTTCCAGCTCAATAATTTCGCGGATAACACTGGTGGCGAAACTGCCGGCCGGCAGGAAAAAGGACAAACGAACGGTTTCATCATCCATCCATTCAGATGTGAAATGTTCCGGATACAGCATCAGCGCACGACGGGCATTATCTGCCCCCTCTGTCGCCGCCAGTTGCCACAGAGACTGCCACGGTGCCAGTTGTTCGTTTTCAAAGGCCAGTGCCGCATCCTGAGAGCCCAAGTCGCCCTTACCCGGTAACGGCGCTGTAATGCGCAGTTCACGGTTATCCAGACGCTGCTGCACATCCGCCAGTTCATCCGCCTGAACCGCAAACCAGCTGCCGCGACCGGCGAGTTGTACCGCATCACCTTGTAATACGGTTGCCTGAAGATGTTGTGTCAAACGGGCATCCGCCACCGCGTTAAACATGGCGCTGCGGGCGGCAGAAAGATAAAAACCACGTTTGCTGCGATCTTTTACACTGATTTCACCGTCAGCCCAGCGCCGGGCGAAATACAGATTCTGACCGTTGCGTCCGAAACGCTGCTCACCGAAATAATTCGGCACCCCGGACTGTGCAATCTGCTGCAGACGCTGTTCTGTCGCGGCGCGATCGCTGATCCGGCGCAGCACAATAGTAAATTGATTGCCTTTCAGCGCGCCGATCCGCAATTTGCGTTTCTGGCGGTTAACTGCCAGCACTTCGCAGCCTTCAAGCTGCATCTGTGTGAAATCGGGTGTTTCTTTTCCCGGCATCGGCAGACAAAACCACTGTTCGGTGACCGCATGACGATCTTTCAGCCCGGCGTAGCTGACAGCACGGGCGGCGATTTTCGCGAATTTCGCCAGTTCTTCCGCCACAAACCGCGTGTTACAGCCGGTTTTACGGATACGGACCATCACATGTTCGCCGTCGCCGTCCGGTTCAAACCCCAAATCCTCCTGCACCAGAAAATCTTCCGGCTGTGCTTTCAGCACGCCGGTGGCTGCCGGTTTACCGTGGAAATAGCTGACCGGGAGACTCATGCTTCAACCTTCACTAGCAGCGCCACCGCCTCACAGGCGATCCCCTCTTTGCGGCCGGTGAAACCGAGTTTCTCGGTAGTGGTAGCTTTCACATTGATGTCATCCATATGACACTGCAAATCTTCCGCCAGATTCACCCGCATCTGCGGGATATGCGGCAGCATTTTCGGTGCCTGAGCGATAATAGTGACATCCAGGTTGCCCAGTCTGTAGCCCTTTTCCTGAATACGGCGGAATGCCTCACGCAACAGCACACGACTGTCCGCGCCTTTATAGGCAGGATCAGTATCCGGGAATAATTTACCGATATCCCCCAGCGCCGCCGCACCCAGCAATGCATCAGTCGCCGCATGCAGCGCGACATCACCGTCGGAATGCGCCAGTAATCCCTGTTCGTAAGGAATGCGGACGCCCGCAATCACAATCGGGCCTTCGCCGCCGAAGGCATGAACATCAAAACCGTGTCCGATTCTCATCATGTTGTCTGTTCCTTGTTGTTATTGGACAGGTAGAACCCGGCAAGTGCGAGATCTTCCGGCTGTGTGACTTTAATATTGTCCGCCCGGCCGGGCACCAGCAAAGGCTGATAGCCGCAGAACTCCAGTGCGGAGGCTTCATCGGTGATCACTGCCTGCTGAGACAGCGCCTGTTGCAGACAGATACGCAGCAGATGAAGCGGGAAAAATTGCGGGGTCAGGGCATGCCACAACTGTGTGCGCTCAACAGTATGATCAATACCGGTATACCCGGCAGATTCCACACCCCGCTTCATGGTATCGCGTACCGGTGAGGCCAGAATCGCCCCCTGCACGCGGTTATCTGTCTGTGTGTCTGACATCACGGCCAGCAGCCGGTTCAGATCCGCAAGTTGCAGACAAGGACGCGCAGCATCATGCACCAGCACCCAGCTGTTTTCCGGGGTATGCTCCGCCAGATAATCGAGACCCGCCAGAACAGAATCCGCCCGCTCACCACCGCCGGTAACAGTGCGGATGCGGGGATGCCGCGCGACCGGTAATGTACTGAACACCGTATCCTGCGGATGCAGCGCCACCACCACCTGTGTGATACGCGGGTGTTCCAGCAGAATAGCGAGGGTATGTTCCAGAATGGTTTTTCCGGCAATTGTCAGGTATTGCTTGGGGCATTCGCACTGCATGCGGGTACCGGTACCGGCGGCCGGGATCAGCGCGGTGACCGGAGCATCATCAGAAATACCGGATAAGTCCGGTGCCGGTTGTGCGCCGGTCATTGCGGAAGAAAGTAGTGTCATAGCGGTTAGTTACTGCGACTTTGTGACTGCGCGTTCTGCTGTGTCCGTTTTTCAGACAGGATACGGTAAAAGCTTTCACCGGGCTTGATCATGCCTAATTCACTGCGGCCGCGCTCTTCGATAGCCTCGAGCCCGTCATTCAGATCGCCGATCTCAGCAAATAACTGTTCGTTACGGGCTTTGAGCTTCGCATTTACCTGTTCTGATGCAACAACATCTTCACTGACCTGTACATAGTCGTGAATACCGTTTTTCCCTAACCACAATGAATATTGCAGCCAGCCCAGAATAACTAAAAGTAATAGCGTCAGTTTGCCCATCACCGCCCCCGAAAAGATCGGCTAATCTTCCCATAAGATCGGCGCAGATGCTACTGTTCCGTCCGTTATTCAGACAGAAGATCAGTAAACATCCCGCTGATAACGTTTCGCTGTCCGTAATCCGTTCAGAAAAACCTGAGCCTCTTCTGCGGACATCGCCCCTTCACTGCGGATAATCTCCAGTAATGCGGTATCCGTGTCTTTTGCCATCCGGAAAGCATCCCCGCACACATAAATGTATGCGCCCTGCGCCAGCCAGCGCCAGACGGTTTCCCGCATTTCAGACAGCTTATCCTGCACATAAATCTTTTGCGGCTGATCCCGCGACCAGGCGGTTGTCAGTTGCGTCAGCACGCCCTGACGCACAAAGTCTGTCAGCTCTGCCTCATACAGAAAATCACTTTTTTCATGCGGATTGCCGGTAATCAGCCAGTTTTTTCCGCCGGATTGCTGAGCCGCCCGCTGCTGAAGAAAAGCACGGAACGGTGCAATACCGGTGCCCGGCCCTATCATAATCACCGGTTTTTCCGGGTCATCCGGCAGGCGAAAGTGGTCATTATGCTCAATAAAACAGGCAACCGTATCCCCGGGCTGTAACTGATGCGTCAGGTAACGGGTTGCCGCACCGTAGCGGGTGCGCCCGTCCGTCTGGTATTCCACCACCCCGGCGGTCAGATGCACCTCATCCGGCGAGATCAGCGGCGACGAGGAAATAGAGTAAAGGCGCGGCATCAGCGGAGGCAGGCAATCCACCCAGGCTTGTGCAGAGGTCTGCACTGCAAACTCACGAACCATGTCCGCCACCGGCCGGCGCTGTGCGTACGATACCAGTTGCTGCGGATCCGCAATCATATCCAGCAGTTCCGGCGCGTTGCTGAGGCGGGCGTAAGCCGCCACAACCGGTGCGCTGTTGATGGTCAGCTCACACTGCGTCAGCAGGGCTTCACGCAGTGAATACGATTTTCCTTTCAGCGTGACGCGCTCAGTGCCGTCAAACCAAAGCAGTCCCAGCAGCTCACTGACCAGCTCCGGGCTGTTTTCCGGATACACACCCAGCGCATCACCGGTCTGATACCGCAACCCGGTGCCGCGGATATCCAGGACAATCTGACAGACATGCTTTTCCGACGCCTCTGCCGTCAGGCGCACAGCGCGACGCAAAACCGCAGACTGTGGTTTATCACGCCGGTGCGGCTGTGAATCAATCTGCACCACGGCATTGTGAGCCAAACGGCTGAGCCTCTCCGCATCTGCCGGCGGTGTCAGGTTCAGCAGCTCAGGGAGTAACTGAGAGATCCAGTTATCTGCAGTGGCCTGATAATCACTGTCCGCCTCGGCACGCGGCAGGATCCGCTGCGCCCCGAGAGCATGCAGGCGGTTATCAAAATGCTTTCCGGCCTGACAAAACTGCGGATACGCCCGGTTGCCAAGCGCCAGCACCGCATAACGGGTTTCTGTCAGCAACGGTGCCTGAACAGAATGAAGAAAATGGAACAGCGGCAGGGCTTCTTCCGGTGCGTCTCCATCCCCGGTGGTGGCACAGATAAGCACCACCAGCGGTGATTCCGGAAATCCGGAAAGAGAGAGATCCCCGGCATTTACCAGACGCACGGCCCGCTGCGCACTGAACAGCTGATCCCGCAGGGATTCTGCCACCCGCCTGGCGTTACCGGTCTGGGATGCCGCAATCAGCAGAATATCGGCCGGTTCCTGTCCCGCCGCAGACGGCATTGCCGCTGCCCGTTCACGGCACCAGGCCGACAACCAGTTCAGCTGTTGCGGTGTCAGTGTATTAAGTAAGGGTTGCAGGTGCTGCCAGTCAGGTGCGGAGAGCGGAGAGGTTGAGGTCGGCGATGTCATAGTAAACCCGGTAAATGAGTGTATCCGTTATTATTCTGACGTTCCAACATAGAGAAAAGCACCGGTTTTGTCGATGGAAAATAACCGGGTACTTCTGTTATTTATTCGTCACTTTGCTGTTTTTTGGTAACATTTTCACTGAATATTGCGTAAAATGACGCTTTTATTACGCCATACCGTCATTATCCGGAGAGAGTTATGACCACCACGATTTTTAAAGAGTTCCAGTTTGAAGCCGCCCACCACCTGCCGCACGTACCGGAAGGCCATAAATGCGGGCGTCTGCACGGGCATTCCTTTCTTGTCCGTCTGGAGCTGAGTGGTGAAGTGGATGCGCATACCGGCTGGCTAATCGACTTTGCTGAAGTCAAGCAGGCGTTTAAGCCGATTTATGACCGTCTGGATCATCACTATCTCAATGAGATCCCGGGGCTGGAGAACCCGACCAGTGAAGTGCTCGCGCAGTGGATCTGGCAGCAGACCAAACCGCTGCTGCCGATGCTGAGTGCCGTACTGGTCAAAGAGACCTGTACCGCAGGTTGTATTTACCGCGGAGAATAATCAGGCAATATTAAGATATTTGTGAGTCTGCATCGAGAAACGCCAGTTACGCGCGATGCATGTCTCAATGCAGAGCGCAGTGGCAGCCGGTTTCTGACTGATCGGCTGCAACGCCACCACCGGCTGTTTACCCCCCGGCAGTTTCGCCAGCAGTAAATCCAGTTCATCAATATCCCGCTGTCGCCCGACCGGATGTTTGACTTCATCAGCCCGCAGCAGTGAAGGCGTCAGTACATCATAACCCCCGCGCATATTCACTTTCGGGGATATTGTCACCCAGGTTTTCTCACTGCACTGCACCGGTTGTGTGCCGCTGGTTTCAATCTGGCACTGATAACCCCGCGCTTCCAGCGCTGCCGTCAGCGGCCGCAAATCGTATAAGCACGGTTCACCGCCGGTGATCACCACATGCCGGGCCGTATAACCTTTCGCCTCAAACTGCATAATAATGCTGTCTGCATTCAGAGAAGCCCAGTGGTCGTCCTCCTCTGTTTTATTCATCATGTCTTCTGCTGAACAGGCTTTTTCCGGCAGCTGTTCCCAGGTATGTTTGGTATCGCACCAGCTACACCCGACCGGACAGCGCTGTAAGCGGACAAAAATTGCCGGAACGCCGGTAAAAACCCCTTCGCCCTGCAATGTCTGAAATATTTCGTTCATAGGGTATTGCATCACTCATTTATTCCTTACGTTTAGAACCGTATTATTGCAGATAATTATCCCGTCAGCATGACTCTTTATGTTAAAGTACCGGGTTGACTCTGACCGCGTTTCACATCAGTAAAAACGCTGCTCATCACGACAGCGACAGGATTAAATACATGAAAGAAAATAATACGGCGCTACGACGGGGGCTTACAGGGCGGCACATCCGCTTTATGGCTCTCGGATCGGCGATAGGCACCGGCCTGTTTTACGGCTCGGCAGCCTCTATTGAGCAGGCGGGTCCTGCTGTTCTGCTGGCCTACCTTATCGGGGGTGCGGCAGTCTTTATGGTGATGCGTGCGCTGGGCGAAATGGCAGTCCACCATCCGGTACCGGGTTCATTTTCACAATATGCCAGCCATTATATGGGGCCGCTTGCCGGGTTTCTCACCGGCTGGAACTATGTTTTTGAAATGCTGATTGTCTGTCTCGCGGACGTCACCGCCTTCGGCTTCTATATGAAGCTCTGGTTCCCGGATGTCGATCAGTGGATCTGGGTGCTGGGGATCGTGTGTTTCATTGGCGCGCTGAATTTATGTCACGTGAAGATATTCGGTGAGATGGAGTTCTGGCTCTCGATTGTCAAAGTCACCGCGATTATCGCCATGATTGTCGGCGGCGCGGCGATTATGCTGTTCGGCTTCGGCCAGGAAACCGCACATCCTACCGGTATCAGTAACTTATGGGAATTCGGCGGCTTTATGCCGAACGGAATAAGCGGGGTGATAGCCTCACTGGCCATTGTGATGTTCGCCTTCGGCGGCATTGAAGTTATCGGCATCACCGCCAGTGAAGCACAGAACCCGGAAAAAACCATTCCGAAAGCGATCAACGCGGTACCGCTGCGTATTCTGCTGTTCTATGTGCTGACACTGTTTATCCTGATGTGTATCTTCCCGTGGAACCAGATCGGCCATAACGGCAGCCCGTTTGTGCAGATTTTCGAGAAACTGAATATCTCTTACGCGGCCAATATTCTGAACCTGGTCGTGATCACTGCTGCCGTCTCTGCTATTAACAGTGATATCTTCGGCGCAGGCCGGATGATGTACGGCATGGCGCAGGAAGGTCAGGCACCGAAGTCCTTTATGAAGCTTACCAAAAACGGTGTGCCGTGGATGACGGTTCTGGTGATGAGTGCGGTTCTGCTGATCGGTGTGGTTCTGAACTACCTGATCCCGGAAAAAATCTTCATTATTATCGCCTCTATCGCTACCTTCGCGACCGTCTGGGTCTGGCTGATGATCCTGTTATCACAAGTGGCAATGCGCCGGAAGATGAAACCGGAAGAGGTCAAAACCCTGAAATTCCCGGTACCAATGTGGCCGGTGGCACCCGCTCTGACCATCGCCTTTATGGTCTTTGTGATTGCGCTGCTGGGTTACTTCCCGGATACACGTGTGGCACTGATGGTGGGAATTGCCTGGGTGGTCATTCTGACTATCGGTTATTTTGCCGGTGTGAAAAAACGGGTATAGACAGCTCACTGTTCTGAAAACACGAAACCGGGTGAATACAACACCCGGTTTTTTTATGTCCGGTATCAGGGTTCACTATCGATACGCTGAATACGGGAGCCCATAATCTGTAACGTTCTGAGCACCATATTAATGCCTTTGAGCGTGTCCTGATCTTTCAGTAATTTATAGGTATTGCGGAAATTGTACTTTTCATCACTGTACATCATTTCCATTTTGGCCTTGTTCAGCGCCAGCCCGCTTTCCCACAATAATGCGATACCCGATTCCGTATTATCCGCCAGTTTATTGACCTCATTCTTGCCGATAATATCGACCAGATCCGAGACCAGCGACAGCAGATCGATCACATTGTCAAAGCGGTTCAGCTGCATTAACACCGCCAGTTTTTCCGCTGTCTCTGCGGATAATTCGGGTTTTGGTGCAGCAGCGTGTTCATTCATCTGTTCTGTTGCAGACATTGCAGTTTCCTCCGTTATACCAGACCGCGAACGGTTGACCAGTAGAGCCCGCGGTTAAAACCGGTGCGCAGCAGACCGCCCGGTTTTGTTGCCGGTGTCGGTAACACATCATGCTTATAATCATACTGGAGCGGCATCCCCGCATTCAGTCCCATCTGCGCGACCGCCTGAACCCGTCCGTCATAAATGGCGGTGGTATAGCCAAAACGCATCTCGCCGATAATGTTATCCACCACGACGGTTGACTGGTTATGACAGCTGCCCGCTGCTTTACTGATCGGCAGATCCACAGTATCCCCGAGGACATACACGTTTTTCAGCCCGTACACCTGCAACGTTTCCGGATCTGTCGGCAGCCAGCCCTCTTCCGGGTCGCCGTCGGATAATCCGGTATTGCGTACCGATTCCACCGCAGAAATCGGCGGCGTACCTATCAGCAGATCAAACGGCTGCTCTTCCCCCTCTTTGGAGTAGGCAATTTTCTTTTCCGGACAGACTCGCTCCAGGGTAAAACCGCGCTGAGCCTGAATATTGCGCTCCTGAAAGACCGCCGGCAGAACTTCACAAACATCTTTCTGCATAAACAGACAGTTACGCAATAACTGAGACACGGTCGGATAGGTATAAACAATTTCGATATCCTGGCGGACACGGCGCTGACGGAAATAATCATCCAGCATCAGCGTGGTTTCCATCGGTGCGATACCGCACTGGTGAGGCACATTCGGGGTATTCGGGAAAGAAACGGTAATAAAAATCCGGCCTTTTTCGAATTTTGCCAGCTTTTCAGCCAGCTGGCGGGCAGGTTGATACTGATAGAAATGGTCGGCGGCTTCTTTCATTCCGGAGATCCGGTCGGGTCTCGGCTGGCAACCTGTCGCGATAACAAGGTAGTCATACCCGTATTTGGTGCCGTTTTTTCCCTGCAACGTCTGGGATGCGAAATCAAAATGCTCAACACGATCATGAATAAACTGAATTTCCGGGCGAAGCAGAGAGCGTTGCGACTTGCGTAATTCTTCCTTCAGATACAGATTAAAGGCCACATACATAAACGCAGGTTTATAATAGTGCCATTCACTGTCCGAAATCAGGACAACTTCCACTTTCTTCTGATAAATATCATTTAACAGCTTTCTGGTCAGAATATTTGCGACCATCGTGCCGCCGGCACCGCCGCCAACAATAACAATACGCTGCATTTAGTTTCTCCGGTTAATTATTTAACATTAAAATTAAATAAATGACACATAGCATCAACACCGAGTTAACTATAGCAGTTAGTTAACCATTCTTACTTATATAATTTATACTTATGTATTATTTTTTTGATACAAACCGAATTATTGAAATTCTGCTATCAGAGGATGATGATCTGAAGCATCTGTCTGCATAACGTCCGATAAAACCAGTTTAAATCCGCGATAAAACAGATAATCCAGAGGATGACCAAATGCTTTGGTACGGATATCATGCGGAAACAGCACTTCTTTCAACCCCTGAGCGCGGGCAAAACGTTTCAGGGCATTCATTCGCTGTCTGCTCCAGGCATTAAAATCACCGCCGAGGATCACCGGCCCGATATGGCAGCGGATCTGAGAGCCAACCGTATTCAATTGACGCCGGTAAACATCCACACCAAAACTGAAATTAATAGCATGGACATTAATTACCATCAGCTGACGCCCGTCCGGCAGTGGATATACCGTGACTAATGCCGATTTCGGCAGGCGCAATAAGGGTTCTTTCTGCTGTAACGGGCAGCAATAGATGGGATGAGAAGTTGCCAGTGTCATCACACCGGAAGGATGCTGCTGAAAATGCAGCGCAGGAACCTGATCAGCAACCAGCTGATGTTTTCCGGCCAGACTGACCAGCTCAGGAGAAGGTTGTGCTTCCTGAAGCAGCGCCAGTTGGGTGTCATGCAGAATACGATCAAGGGTTTTGCGCCAGTCAGGACGCTGTTGCTTATAGATATTCCAGACCACAACGCGGATAGTTTGCTCCGGTGCAGATAATGGTAAACCAACCGGTAATCCGTTACCCAGCATGTCAGCCGACATGGGACGGATTTGTCGTGCCGGATGCCCTGCGACATACCGGACAGACCAGTTTTTTTTCTCTTTCAACGATGACCCCGATACTGTTTGCTTCTGCCCGTCACTATCTTAGCAAACTTTGATTCATGCTATCCGGTTCAGAACACGTATTCAGGTGAAAAATATTTTTTCTTTCCCCCAAACGCAAAAAAGCCACCCAATGGGTGGCTTCTTCACTTAATAATAA